>WSYH01008137.1:0-30349 GCA_036426205.1 Ascaphus truei | reverse complement strand
GTGAACAGACACTGCTGATAACCCCCATCCTTTGCAACTCTAACACCTCTGAAATCACATATCCTGAGGAATGCCAGAGCAGACGGCCAGGAGAGACTTCAAACACAATATGCTAAGAACATCCACAAACCCTGTTTGCTGATTTTGCATACACAGAGGGGGGAAAAATAAAAAACAGACTTGCTTTTCTTTGCTGAATCCCCTGGAGCCTGGCACATTACAATATGAAAACCACTACACACACATCAAAAAGGGAGGACTTTGTTATGGAAGACAAATAAAAATCCATGATCGGGAAGAGTCACAGAGCACTATATTAACTGTAAATGTGTATCACAATGGCACCATCATGATCCAAGGCAGTGAGAGCAGTCTGCTAGAATTTGAGAGTATTTTTCATGTACTTAAAGCCCAGGCAATAATTGAAGAAAAAGAGCTTCCCTCAATTAAAGAAAACTGTGGGACAGAGAGCAAAGAAACAAACATAAAAAAATCAAGTCAGAAACACAGCCAGCAAAGATATCACACCAAGTCCCAGCACATCATATCCACCCCTCAGCACGATTGCAGACAGCCTATCCCAGCAAGAGAGGGACTTCACACTATTCAAAGAAGACATGTTAAGTAAACAATCTCAAGAGGTGAGTACTGACTAACTAAAAGAAGAAATTATTAAAATAAAAAACGAAAACATGGCTAATATACAAGATCAGCTAAGGGAAGAAATTAATACAATAAAAAATGAATACATGGCAAAGATGCAAGACCAACTAAGAGAAGAAATGAGTAACATAAAAAATGAAGCCATGGCAATTATGCAGGAACAAAAAACTACTATTATAACCCTACAACAAGACAATAAGCAGATCAGAGACAAACTGAGGAAACTCGAAGAGAAACATAAAATGATAGTATCAACCAATAAGAAAGAAAACCCAGAAACTCGCATTGTAACACCAACGCAACAAAAAACCTCATTAACAAAAGCTCCCCAAGATAGTGACAACCAGCCCACAATCACTGAAAACCAGCAAAGACAGGAGTCAGTAACACACAGCACAGAGCAAACCCCCAGCTCAGACATAGAAACAGCAAGAACAAAGACAGACTCAACGCCAACCACTGGCTCAACAATAAAAGCTACTGTCCCCAAAACAACCCACAACAATGCACACCTGGAACGCAACAGGGAGTACAGCACAACAACTAGAACAGACACCAGACACAACACTGACATAATAATTCTTATCGACTCAAATGGAAGATACCTAAGCTGTGAGCGACTATTCCCAGGCAAACACGTAACCATGATCCACTGCCCCACAACACAGAGAGCCCTTGATATTCTAAACAAACAAGACTTCAGAAACCCTGGATATATCATCATCCACACAGGTACCAACGACCTCCTGACCCAGCAGAGGAATCTTGCTTAGAATCTGACACGAGTAGCGCAGAGAGCAACACACAAATTCCCCACCACAAAGATAATTATGTCTACCCTACTACCAAGAAGAGATATCCCAACTGATACCATCCAGAACATCAACACAGAGTTGGCAAAATCATGCACATCTCTCCCCGATGTACACCTGGCTCAGCATGACTCCATCATACCACAACACCTGTACGACCACGTGCACCTCAACCAGCAAGGGATGCGCTACTTTGCAAAGACCCTGAAAGATGTCACCTTGGAGAGAACAGCCAAATAAACACTGCAGGACAGGACACTGCATCAGGGACCTAGACTACACAGATCTCACGAGACACAGGGATACCCACATAAACAGCAGCATTGGGACAACCACACAGCATCACAGAAAAGCATCACACCAACAACCTCCAGAACCAGACTAATGGCTAGCAACGAACTAAAGGAAATCCGGGAACTGCTCACTACCATCTGCATCAGACTGATGTAGGTACACTGGCGACACAGTTTATTGCACTGCGGCCAGATCCGCAAGCCGGGAGATTTCCCGGCTTGCTAGTGGCCGCCCATCGGGAGCGTGCGCCCCCTGCATGCGCGTCCAGGGCTCCCCGAGGGAGCCCTGGTGTCCCGCGATGTGGGGGACGGCGGCAGGGGGTTCCGGGGGACCCGGCGGACCCGGCAGCGGGAGGGAGAGCGCCCCGATCGGAGGGCGCTCTTCCGCTGCTTCGGCGCGCGCCCGTCACCCTCCGGCGCGCGCCAGGCTACTGCTGCAGCCGAGAACGGGCAAATGCTCAAAAAAATATATCACATTAAAAATATTTTTTTAAACCTTTAAAAGTTAAATAAAATGCATTTATTTTGTTTCCTTACCTTTAGATGATCTCACTCACCGAATCCCGGGGACACCGCATGCTCTCGAATATATTTATATATATATTTATATATTTATTTGGCTAGGTACTGTGTTTTTTTGGGAGATGACATTTATTTTCTTTTGCAATGTGCTGTTTTGATTTTGAGATGCAATGTTCTGTTTTGATTTTGAGATGCAATGTGCTGTTTTGATTTTGAGAAGCTATGTGATTTGATATTGAGATGTGCTGTTTTTATTTGTGTATTTTGTGGTAATCCTTAACCATTTCTTAGTAAATTGGTTAATCATGCCCATATTATATTTATATATACACACACACACACGATAAAGCCACTGTACTAATGAATGGGTGAAGGGTGGGGGTACTTGCTGGGGAGGGTGGTCAGGCCTTTTGGGTGGGTAGTGGGTGAGGCTGGGTTAACCACTTAATTACTTTCGCGATTATTAACTGCTAAGGTGATTAAGGGGTTAAGGGATATTAGAATGTATTTGCTATGTATAATTTGCAATACGATCCTTGAGAAAGTCACTTACTGTGACGAAACGCGTAAGACGTGTGACGTCACCACGCAGCGACGCACAGACGACAGGCGGGGTCTGCCTAGGACTGAGGTCTGACACGCAAGCACCAATACCAGGAAATACCAGTCACCTCTCTCCACTCTCTATCCCTCGTGGCACCTCAATTACTTGCGGCTGGATCATCATAGTACAGGCTTCCTGGACACTTTGCAGAGAGTTTGATCGAGGAGGTAGCGTTTATACCAGGGGTACATCGCAGAGTGCACTGCATAGCTGGTGGGAGCAGCGCTGCGGTGCAGCTGGTATTGGCTCCATTGAGAGGTATTTTTGGTGACTGTGAGAGACCTATTTATGACTTTTTACCATCTTTAACACCTGGTTGATTTGACCTAACGTCCTTGGCCACCTCTCTGTCTGTCACACCAGCGTCTACCTGCAGTTACAGATTGCCTCAAACAACTGTGTTTTTTATCCACCATGGACTCAAACATGGAGTAGGTCCTGATGACTACTCCATGTTTGAATAAAGTTTACATTTTACAGTATTATGCTATGGAGCTGGCGCTTCCCTTCTTTTGTTTTTTGTAGGTGTTTGTGATCAGGCAGGATCAAGAAAGAAGCTTGACCTTCTCTATACGGACTGTTTTCTGAACTGGACAATTCATCTGTTTAATTCATGTGATTGGTTTAATTTAATTAATAATAATTAATATTATTGTTGGTTTTGATATTGCACTTTCACTATTTAGCTCATTTATATCACTATATATACTTTTTAGTACACTTATTCCAATCACGTACCACACTCACACTCATTAGCTCTACTCTTTGTTTGTGTCAGTTTATATATATATATATATATATATATATATATATATACATGTAGAGGTATCAGTACCGTGTTAGCTGAGCTTCAATAATCAAAAAATAAATAGATGATACCGTTCTGCTTTTGGTGTGAGGGGGGTGTTTGAGGTGATGCGGCGGCGCCAAGGAGCGGGCGCCGATGGCTGTGAGTAGCGGTAGCGAGTCAGACGGTTGCATGAATACAAATTTATGCAACTGTTCGGGACACTTAGCAGTGGCCTAAACAGAGATCGAAATTTTATGAGTCATTACTGACACAAGTGAACTCTCTTCCCATGAGCGCTAAAGGCCATGTCTGTACATACTGTGCTATATGTATGCACACACAGCTGTCTCTTACACATTCTATTACTCCTTGTTTTTCCATCCCTATACACCAATAGGGACCACAAAGCATCCACACACACTGTTAGTTGTGCTACAATCTCTCACATTTCCACACCCACCCACACCATTTATATCCACTCCCACTCCACACACACCTTTTGTAAAGCACTGTATGTACTGTGGACTCTCCATTCATTTTTATTCACACTGATACACACACACTCTTACATCACTTGCATTCAATTACCTTTTGACACCTCTAGCCATAAAACACATCCACCGGGGGAAGGACCAGCACAGATAACATTCCAATAGACACTATTGTTAAGTATACCTTTTGCTTGCTTCATTCATTGTAACATCGCCGGAAGAAGAGATCAGTGTATCTCGAAAGCTCGCACAAATAAAAGCATTTCGTTAGCCACAGAACGGTATCATCTATTTATTTTTTGATTTTATATATATATATATATATATATAAATCCCCTCCAGAGTCTAACAAAAAAGAACACTTTGGTCTGATGGCGCTAAAGGGCGTGAAACAAGGAGGAAATATATAAACCGGATAGTGTCAACCAACACTTTGGCTTTGCAAATGGTGTTGCAGCAGATGTAAAGACAGTCCGAATAAGTATGTGGTGTTTCTCGTATGTGAGATGTAACTGCTGTGTCTTCAAGGTTTCAAATAATTGGATCACTGCCATATTATTTAAAGAGAAGAAAAACAAACAAAACACATAGCATAATCCTGTGAATTAATAACAATAAAAAAAGGTTAAATCTTCGATTTCCCATCTCACAAATGTCTTGTTGATGCGTTGAATACTAGCTTTCCAGCTTAGACTTAGGAGGGGATCTTGAGGTAAGGCACTGCCCCTGCAGTTCTGAAGCTATCTTCGTCCCGGTCTGGCATGGATCCTGCCTCTGGTGGCCGTCTTCTCCCTCAGTGCAGGTTCCAGCTTGTCCGCGTTCAGACTGTAGCAGCAATGCAGTCTTTGTTTTGGCAGGTCTCTCTCCACGCCAAGATCGAGCGTCCGTCAACCCAGCGTCTCACTTCCGGGTATACGCCTCTATGACTCAGTCGTCAGCTACGGTGGCTCCATACACGAACACCCTACGCGTTTCGCGAGCTTCAGCGCCCCTGAAGAAGCGAATGAACTTCACTTAACATTAACAGTATTATGCTGTATGTTTTTTGTTGTTGTTTTCTTCTCTTTAAATAATTGCAGTGTTCGCAGATTTGAAAGCTTGAAGAACAGCAAAGTTACATCTCCTCACTACTGGAGAACAGGACCACAATACTTATTCGCGGACTCTCTGTTAATCTGTGAAAACCATTGACAGCATAAGTGTGTGAAACTATACGCGTTTTATATTTCCTGTTGTTTCACCCTTTGTGCCAATCATGTCCAAATTTATTTTTTGTGTTTTCCATACAGACTAACTACAAAGAGACTATTCAAAGATTCTACGCGCTCAGATAAGACTCTTTGAAGTTTTGTGATTGTCACTGTAAAGTGGAGGGGCATGTAGCCTAGTTAACTTAGTTTTTTCAGGAATAAAACTTTATAAAATGAGAAAGCTGGGAACAACTATTGAAATCAGACATCCCTAGTTGTAATCGCATATAAAAAACAATACAAATGCCACAAAAAACAAATAACCAATGTGAAGGGGACCTGCCTATTGATAGCACGCTCCCTACATACACTCTAACTGCACCTAGTCCTATTATAATAATTACAAGCACAGCCATTGCTTAAAATCTGTACATCCCATTATTTATTTAAGTTTTATGGCTGTAATCGTTTGCAGTAAGAAGAGAAATTTAATTCATACCTACAAATTTTTTCATTACTGTCTACTAGTACAGTATGGACAAGAAGTCAGAAGACTTCCATGATGGTCACAAAACATACAGCGGAGTGCAGTAAATTCTAATTACAATCTTTATAGAACGCTAACTCAGATTTTGCCGAAAATCAACATTGGGGCCTTCGGAGCCTTAACGTCCCCTAGCCAGTCACCTCCGCAGCGTCGTTAACTGTTAGGTTAATGAACTAAAGCTCAAAGCAATAACCATCATAATGGGAGGAATTATTATCACGTGCCAATGTGAACATTGTCCAGTATTATAAACCCGAAAGAATCCAGCCTCCCCCACTTGATCTTACCTGCTGGTCCTGTTACAGACTCCAGGATGTTGATCCGATATATACTTTGGGGTCTTTCACCAAGGCTTAATTTGGTTTCGGTAGGAAAAAGGAGGTCTAGACAACCAAAGCTGCCATAAGGACCGAGAATAACGATAACCTTAGGGGATTTCCACCTAATACATGGAGATCCGACGCACTTCTTTCCCACAATCCCACCCCCAGGTACCTCCCTGCCAATTTCGGACTCCCCCTTAACGAGCCGCTCCACTCCACTATTAAACTGCCCTCCCCTACTTTTGCCTATGTGATCCATGCTTCCTCCCAACCCGCCGACACCAACTGTTAGTCCTTCTTCTGAGATTGCTGGGGCTCTGCAGAACTTGCAAGGTAACAGTCATTTATGTGAAGACTGAAATAACGGACATGTGGCTACAATATTGACAAGGGTATGTTATAGGTCTTACAAAACCATACAGCCTTTCCATGAATTTCACATTATAGATAGTAAATCGTTTATGAGTCGCTACTAGAGGGGCCCGTGCCCCAGTCCTGACTTCCTAAATGGTGGAATTTCTTTTTAAAGCGAATGGCCTCCAGGATATATATACCACACTACAATAAAACAAAGGCACCCTGGCCAAACCCTAGCTGTGCCGTTAGAATGCTTACTTTCAGAGTTCCAGTCGGGCCCAGATACAGGACGAGACAGGTACCTCCACTTCCGTTTATGATCGGGCTGGCGGCCTCACTCGGAGCACCAATGAGTTACGTTCTGCTTATACCCTTCTCACTTCACCATATAATATGTCATTGAATGCTGTGAATGGGCTAGACACTGAGGGTTCAGGCACAACTTAACTTGGTGCAGTCCACCCACTTGTAGACGACTGGCTGTTAAAACCAGCACTCTTGGTCCAGCCAGTAGCTATGAAGAGAAAGTGAAAAAGGTCCGTGAAAACTCAGAAACCAAACTCAGTCGGTACGGGTAGTATAGCTCCAAATAGAGACGAAACAGACGGGGTTTTGTTTTGCAGAAGTCTCCCGAGAGAGCATTTAGGAGCAGAACCCATTTTACATAACTTCTTGATGCCAGTAACATATTTGGAGCTAGGAGTTGATTAGCTTATCTAGCTAAATGGTAATCATTGCTAGACAGGTAAGTAACTAATTATCTTTCACTTATTTTCAGTGGCTGTCTTAGATGCACACAGGTGAACTTCGGCAATCCTCTTTATAAGGGATCTCAAATGGGCAGGGCATCCTTCAGATACTAAGCCCTTGAAATTGATTGATATGGGATAGGATACATTCAATACTAGAGTAGTATCTATAAATGACTGTTGGCATTCTCACAAAACATTCTATCATCGCTGTAACACAAAAAAACCAACATGCAACAAACTTAGGAAAATGCTCCTGTTGCATCCTTATAACGTTTTCATGTTGTGCAACATATGATGTTCAGATTTGCAGTCTTGCTTTAATGTTTTTACTTCATTAAGCAACACTATAAAGGATCCAACTCTGAAAATATCATAATGAATCCATTCCAATGAAGGAAGACGGCGTGTTGATTTTTGGCAGTAGTTTATGTACAGCAGAACTGAGAAACAACAAAATCAGCATGTCAGTGAGTGTGTGTTGGTGCAAGTTATCGAAAGGCCATCTCTAGGATAAAGTAAGTATGTTAGTTTCAGTGGCTGCCTTACCTGTTTTCATCTGAGGTAGACATTTGGGACCGCTAGATAAGAGCAGGAATAAATGAGTGGAAGGAGATTTGAAGGGGTATGTAGTAGAGCACTTACTTCTTGGTGCCTTTAAAAAAGTGGCTTTCACACACTGGAACTGAAGACCCCCGCTGGGGACTCGTTAAAAGCTGGCCCAGGAGGGTCTGCTCGATAGGTCATGTGCCTTCGCTTTAATTGGACAGGGACAAGACGCGAGCTGTTGAGTATCTTGGTGAAGCGAAGACCTCTACGCTCACACTCATTCCTCCGGGGGTTGGATCTGGGTGGTCCTTGCGAAGCAGCTGGGCGTGGACTGCGATGGGTCCTCCTTCTGGACGCGGCTCAGGGACTCGCTCGTCATTGTCAACAATTGGGATCAGAAAGTGGGAAGAAGGGGCACCGTCGACTAGAGCCAGAAATTGAGGGCTAAGCTGGGTAGAGTAGAAAAATAGATATATGACCATCAAACCTATAGTGAAATCACAAATACTTGATGCTGCAACAATTGCTCAACAGTGAGACCAATGTACACCAGCTATATTTGATCAACAAATCGGGATTGTTCTTTCATTCTTAGTCATGCACCAGTTTATACAATGTATTAAAACAGTACACAACAGTAAAGGGTTTAGCATGGTTCAGCTAGTATAATACTTGCGCTTATGTCACACCGGATGGGAAAAACTTATTTTAATTAACATACGCACACCACATGTAATGTTTGTCATCTTACGTACCATTGTCACAAGGAAAACAAGTAAGTCACGTCACACAGAGGGTGTGGGTCCTTTCTCTGCTTTGTCTTTTTTTAGGTTATAAACCACTCCTAGGGCAGGTTTTGGGCTGGTCTGTTGGTATACAATCATTGCAGAAAGGGTTCTTAACCTTCTCTCGGTCCTTCGTGTAGCTAAGCCCAGGTCTGTTGGAAGAGGAGGGACACATAATCACATTACTACAGACAGTGACGACACACATAAGGAACAATGGGAATACCTCCACGGGAGCATTGAACGCCTACTACACACTCACCCGATAACCCTCTCCTCTCTATAATTTAACGCTTTCCTTTTGCGTCCTAGTAAAACGGTAGAAACCCAGGTGGTATTTTTTATTGGTCGACTACAAAAATGATGTGGGGTCCTTCTTTCAGATGTTGGTGGGCTCAAGATATTGAGACCTCCGGGAACCGTCTAGAGGAGAGTGATATAGATCTCTGAGTTTTGAAATTGAGAAAAAGTTGCTAACCAAAAGATACAAGAAATGGGAGACATAAGTTTGTAGAATGAAAATATTGAAAGAGGATATCATACCAAGAGGTTGAAGATTGATAAAGATCCGACATGTGATGGTAAAGATGAATGATTTCAATATGATCTTGGCATGAAATTTTAGATAAATGTTCGACTGAATTATGCGTACTTAGTTCATTGAAAACAACATTTGAAAACAATGACAATATTAGATGGAGATAAATAACAATACAAGGCAAAAATAGAACTTTTGAGGATACAATCCATTGTAAACGTAATGATATGGACATTACAATAGAAATTGATGGGATGAAAAAAGAAATAATTAACAGGGAAAAGGAAGAATACTATATGAAGGATATTGAGGAATTACTCACAAGGTAAATATAAAGAACTGGGGACTATAGAAATTTTGGTTCAGATCAAGTAGATTCAAATAAGGAATAATGGAAAAGACCAAAGGTAAGCTCGTATTATAGACCAAACTATAACACACAAAAATATTGAAAGGTAAAATCTAATAAAACATGTAAAGTTTTCATCAAACTAGAAAAAGAGAAAATTACCCTGAGAGAGAAAAGAGTTCACCAAGAAGTAGAAGACACCTGATATTAGACGAAAAAGACGCCTCTTATCATACTCCCCCATAAAGATACGATGAACTAGATCTCATGCCAGACCCAAAGAAAAAGTGAGCGGGCCTATGGAGGAGCTAGGAGAAAAAAAGGAAGGTCACACCTTGTTTTAGACGGAAAAGAGTTCTTTCATAACTAGGGAGACTCCGAAACTGTTAGCACCTTTATACGGAAAGCAGTAATACTCAAAAGGTCAACACAGAAAAAGAATTAGAGGAGGAAAAAAACAAAAGGTGTCAAGAAATCAATTCACTGAACATTTTGTTAGTTGAGTAAGAAGGTTTCTCACATCCTGCACAGGAAAGTATTTCTAAAGCACGTCGTGGTGCCCTAACTATGGTGCCCTAGCAATTTCAAGTTATTCAGTGATGCGAACAGTGCCGGTCGGAATAAGCAGGGTAGCAGAAAAGGTTTTTTTATGGACTAAAAAATATGGAAATCCGAGGGATCAATATCAATATGTGGTACAGGAGTCCCATCTGGAGTAGATAAATTTTCGCCATACAAATTAAAAATCAAGTTCTATCCAAGTTTCTCGATGAAGGACATAATTTAGAAGTGTTTCTTCCAAAAGGATAAACAAAGAATTGACCAAAATCAGTTAGATAAAACACAAAATCAAAAATGATCTTACAAAAAAGGAAAGAGACGCATTGGCGAGTTTAATGGGGATGAGGAGATAATAATAAAAAAGGCAGATAAAGGGGGGGTTGTCGTAATGGACAGGGTATATTAATTATACAGGAGGCTGGGAGAAATTTTGGCGTGATAAGACCTATAAACCTGATAAAGATCCCACGAGCGGATATTTAGAAGAACTAAATGAACATTTTAAATAAACGGAAAGATGTGGAATCTTAAACAGATGAAAGTTTCTAAAAATTATTTGTGGAACGCGAAACCGAAAGTTCCTATCTAAACTTCATAAGACAGAGAAAACCCCCAGGACGGCCAATAATGCTGGCTAGTTATTATGTAACACTCCACATGTCCGAAATATTGAAAGTTGTTTCTTCAGGAGTATGTGTACTAAGGCCAAATCACATTAAAAGATACAAAAAATTTGTCAATATTAGATAAGATTGAGTGGAAAAATAGAATATATTTTGGCATATGGTGATGTTTGTCTCTTTATACCTCTGTTAGAACACATAAAGGAAAAGTAAGAGGCACTTAGATTCATTTTAAAACCCCAACGAAAATTATCTCGGTTTAACATGTTTTTTTGCTACCAGTTACGTGGAACACAATGCAGACCAAGTGTCGCCCCAGCAACGCCAATTTTTTTGTGCAGTGTATGGAAGACACCCACATTTGGTGTAATAAGAGTTTGGTGCGAACCGGTCCTCTGGAAAAGGTAAATCCGATGATGTGATTATCATTTGTTTTTTGAACACGTGATGAGGCGAAATTAGAAGAATTTTTTGGGCTAATTAAATAATAATGATCTCAATTTAAAATCCACAGGAAAACACAGCAAACAGAAATAAGAGTTCCTGGATTTAGTAATTGTATATTAGGAAGATCAACTCTATTACAAAAAAACTATTTAAAATCAGTAGATGGTAACAATGGACATTAGCAATACAAGTGCCATGACTCAAGATGGTTGTCAACATACCATTCGATCAACTAGAAGAATTAAAGAAACTGTTCAATAGAGAATATTTTATAAGAAGCAATCACCAAGTTTTGATTCATAAATTTGAAGAAAAACAGTATACACAAAGATCATGAAGCAATAACCAAACATAGGAGTATCCCTCATTCATCCTGTGAAAAAAAAACATCTTAAAGCTAAACCTGCGAAGGATTTTATAGACTGCATTTATAACACATCACAACAGTGAGGCCCCACGAAAAAGTTTTATCAAGCAATAAACTAACATTGGGCATATTTTTTGCAAAATGATCTTGTAATTAGGAAATGAATCCGGATAAACCAAATATTATTTTTAATAAGCTAAATCTAAAGGGTAATTAGCACCCAGCCTTTTAAAATACCTTTAAAGAAATCAATACTAATGGTTGGTAAAATTGCCCAATGGATTCTTCAGTTGATAAAAATTCAAGCTTCTGAATTTTGCTCAAAAGAAAAGAATTCTTCCCAATCAAACATCAACTTAAAGAAGAATTCATAATAAAACAACATTTGAACTGCAAGAATGGAATACAATGATATACTTATAGACATGCCCTTGTGATTGCAATATACTCGGGAGGGACCACAAAGGGCTTTAAAAACTTGCATCCTGGAACATATTGGAAACATCAGAAGAAAAAATTACAGACACCAAGTATAACCGAAATCACTCCACATTGTGTCAGTTCTAAAGGACTTATCTTAAAAGTGTATACAACATGTAGCACGCTCACTGGAGACGGGGGTAATCGACTAATTTGCTTTTGCCAGAAGAGAGGACCTTCTGGATCCATCCGTCTCAAAACGAGGTTTTAATGCCGACATAGACATTGGCGATTCTTATCTTTTCAATTTATTATAATAAGTATTTTTATTCATGTATTTTAATTGAGTATTTGTCTGTTATGATACCCGGCTTTTTTACTCTCTTTATTTCCAATTATCTGTCAAATTATATGTTATCTACTCTACTCTCTCTCTCATATATATATATATAATTTTTTTTACTAATGTATACTTACTATTTTATACTGTTGGATGTTACTGATAATATGTAACTTATGATCGATACAATATATCAACTACTCTGCAATATAATATTTTAATCTACATAGTATGGTGCCCATTTGATGCTATCAAACCTCATTTTTTTTCCCTGCTATCAATTATTTACCATTTTACACTAGATAGACTGGGAAACTGGTATGGACTATCGGGTTCTCGGCACAGTCTATTTATTTTAGGTCTGTTCCTTGCATCAATTCCCTAATTTTCTGTAATTTTTATAGAATTTTTTAAAATATTTTAAAGATATTACTATTATAATAGAGGCTCTAGCTCTTTTGTTTTTCTTATTCTGTGTAATTTTTAAATATCAAATAAAGTTCCCCTTTAGTGTTCCAGTAGTTTATATCTATATCCATAATTTTAACTTATTGGTTTATCAGTGTTCTATATCATTGTATTAATAGTGTCATAAATGACAAATTCTATCAAGTATTAGCCGATACCTGGTACAATCTTTGTAATCAAAAATCAAAACCAATAACGGACATCCGAGACGGTAGTACAATCAATTGACTGTGACTATCACTATGACTCCTGGACGAAGCGAATAGCTGCGAAACATAGAGTCCACTACAAGACACCTTGCCGACTAAGTTTGCTGAGAATTGCCGCCCAGTATACCAGCATAATCAGCGGAGACCAGCCTTTGGAGGGTTCAGCGACCCATCTAATTAAGTCGGTCGAAGACCCCATTCGTTTTGTCCAACGTTCTGCACGCGTTCATAGAAGGAAATAGAGATACCCGAAGAACCGTAAGCCTCTATATCAGAGAGACACGAGTATCAGCAGGCGGTTAACATGGCAGCCGTGATCAGAGAAACCTGATCAACATGTATAGTTCTTACCCACCCACCTGTATCTCTGTACGATTCATTGCAAGTGATTTATTCATTTTTAGTTCTATTTGCCTAAATAACAACAGATCACACTCATGGTTGTGTCTGTCTTTCTCTTATTGGTGATCGGAGAACTTCATGTCACCACCCGCTCACCTGCGACCTTAAATCTGAGAGTTTATTGACCTGACATCTCGGTCAAGCGTTCAATCACCAAACTATATATCTTGAACAACCTTTAATATTTTATACTAATACCATGTGTCACATCCCCCTCGATAATTTTGTGCATACCCTCACCCACCAGTGGCAGTACCATTGCACTATCACTATGTTTCTATTTGTCATTAAATCGGTGAATTGAGCTCTCCCCAAACTCCATCAATTCGACCTCGCAATTGATGGAATGTCAACTCAGCATCCACTATGTCAAAATCTTCCATTGTACCACTATAAAGTCTCCTAAAAGGGGTTTCTCCATTTCCCTTTGCATCCAGTTCTTGTGACTAAAAATGTGCATGCTATTGCCACATAGGTATATGACTGTAAAAAAACCCGATATGATCCGTCAATAAATCCTTCTGAGTTCTCAAAAAAAGAAAAACAATATAGGATACAACTTCCCAAAAGTAAGTGAACTTCAAATAAACTATTGTTGGGTTTATGCGAACAATTCTCTCAGACTATATAATGACAATAATTGTAATTCATTGGTGAATTTAATCAATCTTCCGTAAATGTCAAGGAGTATGTCACCTTTGAAATATATATCATTTAGAAGATTACATGGGGTCGAGTGATAACAGTTCCTGTCTTCATCCCAAAAGGCTAGGTGACCGTAGTCCGCAAGTGGCTACAAGGCTATTCAATAATACCCGGGTTAATTTAGCGAAGCTTAAGATTTGTTCTACAGGCCGACTTTTTGATGTGTCAATTAAAACAGACTTTATATATTTTGTGAGCATATTACCCAGCTTCGTATTCGCACGGTAGCTCTGCCTTTGTTCCTGCTCTTTGGTTGTTAAAAAAAACCTATTGAAAAAACCCAAAATGTGTATGTTTAGAGCACATAAATAAAGAACACACGTATGAAGTTCGCTTTTTAATGAGTACAAAATAACTTTGGCATGTAGTCTCCTGAGGCACCAGGTTTTTGATTATAATTCTTTCTTTCACGTTCTGTCGTTATGGTTTGGTAATATAATTCTCCAACATTTGGTATAGTAATGCATTTCAGTGTGTCCCTTGAACCTCACAGATAAATGTAAACATGCTTCCTGGCCGGCACCAAAGTGTTATGCAGATGCAACGTGAGAATACAGACAACCAATGGGCTAGAGGGGGTGGCGCAACTCCAGTCTTTAAAGGGCCCCCCAACTGGCGGTTTTTAAGGCATATTTCTGTTTCAAACACAGTTGGCTCATCAGTGACCTCAGTTGGACAGCCCACCTATTGCTGAAGCAGCTATATCCCTGAAAAACCCTAACCTACCGTGTGCTGTGGCTCTTGAAGACTGGATTCTTGCCCAACACCTGGACTAGACCACACAAAGCTTCGTTAAATGAGGGCCCATAAATGAGTCTTACTTAAATAGGGCCGACCTTGTGTTCCCATGAGGCTAATGGCTATCCCAAGCTAGTTACATGCAACACAATTGTCGGACATTTGCTTTCTCACTGCTTAATTTAAAAAAGTAGCACTCTGTCCCAATACCATGACGGCTAAGGCCTGTTCTAAAGGCCGCTGTTGCTGCCCCGTGCCTCGCCGCGCGGTCAGTTCTGTGTGGCTGAGGTTAGTCAGCCTTTCTAATACTGGACTGCCGCGCGGGGGCCAACGGCCAGTGAGATTGAAACTGGCCGACAGGGGGGAAGATTAGGGAAAACAGATCTATGCGCCGCTACGCAGCTGAAATGTATGTATATGTCATGTATTATGGTTTTAATAACATAATTTCATGGCAACGATTATTTATTTAAAAACGCTAACACATCCACACACACACACACGTGTCCCTGAACAATAAACACAACAAGTGTGCGGCACGTGCGTTCGCCTACAGGCACGCCGCGCAACGCTCGCCACACTATATTACGGGCGTAGCAATACTCCAACCAGCATTCTCTCATACCTACGGTGTTTAAACCTCAAGTTGAGAAAGAGAAGAGAGGGAAATAATGCTATGTTTAGTAAAATCAACCCAATTGTGGTGCTACACCCTGAAAAAAAGCCCTATTTCAGTGTGTGGATGTGAGTACACTGACATTGTTAGGTAGAGGCCTAATCTAGTACGTTAAGCCCCACTTTTACCTACACAAACTTAGTGGATATTGCCGTTTTTTATGATATGCCTCCGTACTTATCGTTGCATGCCATTATCACCCGCGATGATTAAGCTTAATGCTATGCGCTCTTTGAAGATACAGCCATTATGCTATAACTAGCTAAGGTTAGGGTTAATGTCACGTTGGTAAGTGACTTAAACGGGCTGGGGATCTGGGCCAATGAATCATCTCTGTCAGAAATAATCTATGCTATATGTTAAAGTTTCCTCCCAATACACATTGAGATATAGGGGGGGGGGGGGTGCGTGGTGTGTAACAGTCTGATTTCACATCTAAATTAATGCTGAAGAGGTCATTGCCTTGAGCTTGTGGGCATGTATTCATATGTTGTTAAGCTGCCAGTAGTGCCTGGGGAGTATCAGTTCATCCAATATGAATAGCATTTCTACAGCACAGGGAAGCAGTCTATCAGAGCATACTGATACAGGCCATTTATTTTTGTGTGTTGTGCACTACGATGGGATGCTGAGCTGCCAAAGCTCAGCACATACATATAATAAGGTAGAAATATAACAGTGCCACCAGAGTGAATATATATATATATAAATACTGAGTATCAGTATGGTGAGTAAAAAACAGGTGACAAAAAAACCCTCCCAAAGGAAAAGCAATAAGCAAATTATAGTTATGCTCATCTGATGTCTTCAGGCAGGTCTGCAACTCCGCCTTTCCCCCTTCACGACACAGACTCTCCTGCTTTACTTTCAGTGCAGTGCAAGGGATTCTGGGAAATGACATGCAATGAGCACACTAGTGTCACTTTTTGCCGTCAAAGTTCGAAAACAAGCTGTCTGTGGGTCTGGTTTTCTGGGTTGCACCTTAACGCCTGGCTGTGCTCAAAGCTGTGACCATGCCAGCAAGTTAGCTATAGGGGACCCATGTTAAAATGCGTTATTGAGGCAAAAGTTGCACAGTGTGTGCGCATTTCCATGTCATTCCCAGAGAATCCCTTGCTGCAGGAAGTGCTGGGTTGCTGGGTGATAATGGGGAAAGGCGGGTTGCAGACCTGCCTAGTACATGCAGATGAGCATACAGTTATATTTGCTGTGTTGTATTACTAGATATATATATATATATACTATTATATATATATATATATATTTATATATAACATATATATACAAAGATATCATACAGTGTTCGACAAAACCTATACATTTTGTATTTAACATCGTGGCGAGCTCCGTATTGGTCCCAAGCAGCACACGTGTGGTACTAGGTGGCGAGTAGATTTTTTTTGTTCGGCGAGTAGATTTTTTGGTGATTTGTCGACGGTGTGTGTGTGTGTGTGTGTGTGTGTGTGTGTGTGGTGTGTGTGGTGTATTATATATATATATATATATATATATACACATATATATTAATATATATATATATACCTATTAATAACACACAGAGATCTCGCTCTACACTTAAGTCAGTCGTGTCAAAACACCTGTTGTTACGTCATCTGTGATTAGACTTAACAGGCTGCTAAAGGTTAAATAAATATGAAAGCAACAGAGGGAAAGCAACCTATAAATAGGCACACGGACATAGATAAAGTGTAACAAAAGAATTTTTTTTTGAGGTGAGTAAAACAGGGGATAAAGTTAAAAGGTGACGGGGGCTCAAACACTACCTAGACAATGTGGACCTGGTAGGCAAGGGTCTGAAGCTTAGATCGAGCAAGACATGCACATGAACAGGGGGCTCTGTCTGGCACACCTGTAAAAATCAACCTACACTGCGATCTGTGACCACATGAAAATCACCATATAAGCCGTACAATGGTTGCATAAGTGGGTACACAGTTGTAATAGTACAAAGTGAAAAATACGTCACCACTCAGTGTATGGATGTCACAGGCAGAAAGGTAGGTCAAAACTCCATGTCAGGTGGAAAAAGGTAGGGGCCCCCCTCAGCAAGACTCCCACTCCGAAAAAATCAAATAAAATCAAAAAATAAATAGATGATACCGTTCTGTGGCTAACGAAATGCTTTTATTTGTGCGAGCTTTCGAGATACACTGATCTCTCTCTTCTCCGGCGATGTTACAATGAATGAAGCAAGCAAAGGTATACTTTAAAAACAGTGTCTATGGAATGTTATCTGTGCTGCGTCCTTCCCCCGGTGTGGATGTGTTTTATGGCTAGGGTGTCAAAAGGTTCCTGAAAGCAAGTGTGTAAGAGTTGTGTGTGTGTATCAGTGTGAATAAAAATGAATGAGAGCCCACAGTATATACAGATGCTTACAAAAGGTGTTGGTGAGTAGAGGGATATAAATGGTGTGGGTGGGTGTGGAAATGTGAGAGATTGTAGCACAACTAAAAGTGTGTGTGGATACTTTGTGGTCCCAGCAGGACTGCACTGTTAACCTCTCAGATTACACACCTAACCAAGCAGAGTCCTCAGTATTATCAAAGGGTCTCACATTCTGCCCTACCAAGCCTATGGACAAGATTGAGCTGTGCAGTGACCTGGAAATTCTTCAGAAGGCTGCGTCTTAAGGAGTTCTTCCACCAACAACAAACAAAGATACTGCCAACACAGCAGAAGGGAGCCGCTGCACATGAGCGGGAGAAGCAAAATCCAACTGGATCCCACAAACTGGGCGCAACCCCACAATGGACTGGTACATTGAAGCTTCAGACACAGCGCCAAAACCACCATCCTGGACAAGTAAGGAAAACAAACATATAATCTGACACTGATGGGAGAGGAGAGCCATAGAATCGCTAAAGGCCAACCACAAATAACAATCAAAACGTGCGGACAAGGAGGAGCAGTGGTCATAATGAGGGATCACACAGGCAAACTCTCTGATTCAAAGTATTACACCCAACTGCAGGAGGATCCAACTAAAAATACATGCGAGGAACTCAACAGGATCATTAAACACTCCCGATCCGCACAAGAGAACAAATCTGGACCTGATACCAGCTAACCCCAAACCTGGCACATTCTACATGCTCCTAAAATTCACAAAAAGGTAACCCTGGTGCCCTATTATCTCTGGATCTGGCACACTTACCGAGAATATTTCTGGTGGTGGAGGCATTCTAAAACCACTTGTCAGGAACACCACCCAGCCTTATATCCGGATACCACCGACCTGCTGAACAAACGAATGCCATTGGCCCCCTCCCAACAGGAACACTACTACAACTATGGATTAGAGTCACTTTATTCAAACATCCCCACGAGGTGGGATTTCAGCCTGCAGATACTTTCTGGGACCGCAGGAACCACTCACCGAGACAGTGACTAAGCATCGAATTTATTCTGACCCATAACTACTTCACATTTGAAATGACACATACCTTCCAGGACAACTGGGACCGCTATGGGTACTCGGATGGCGCCAGTTTGCCTATCTGTTCTGCGCAAAACTGAAGTGGACTATCTTTCCACCCTGTCATTGAAACACCAAACCCTTACATCTTCGCTACATCGATGACATCCTCTGATTTGGACCTCTGGCGAACAGGACCTCTCTAGAGCTCTATGACAACTTCAATACGTTCCACCCGACCATCAACCTCAAACTCACCCTTTCCGGATGAAGTACATTTCCTAGACACCACCATTACTATAAAGAACAACCAACTACAGACTTCTGTAAACCGCAAATCTACAGACAGAGCCAGCTATTTTGAGGCAACAGCTCTCCCGCCTGACACCACCAAACATGCAACCATCTCAGTCAAGCCATACGATACAACCGGATATGCTCCAACACAGCAGACAGAGACCAGCGATTAAAGCCTTGAGATCAGACTTTATAAATCGGGGATATAACCACAGAATTGTAGACCAGCAAATTCACAAGCCACCAGAATACCAAGAAGTGATCTCCTTGAATCACAACAGAAGGAGAACAAGCGACAGGGTACCTTGGTGGTCACTATAACCCACACCTAGGAGCCCTATACGCAAGATCGGCAGGAAACTACAACCCATCCTCCAGGAAGATACAGACTGCCAACAGGTCTTCCCTAGCACCCTTTATTATCATACAAACAACCCATATCTCAAGAATATTATGGTGAGGAGTTAAAGTATTCAGCAGTAACAACTGAATGCGGGACATAACCATGTCCAGGACCAAGATGCAAAACCTGCGCAATGCTCTACACAGCGGACACAATACAATACCACACAGAATCGGGAATACAAAATCAGGAAGGTTCACCTGTTCCTCAGCAATGTCGTGTACCTCATCATGTGCATGAAATGCCAGGGGGCTGCTACACATAGGTGAGACAGGGCAGGTGCTAAACAGAGAGAAGAACCTCGCACCGCCACAGCATCACACGCGGAACAGAGACAGTCATGGTTGCGAACATTTCTCTGACTCTGGCCATAAAATGAACGATCTGAGGGTTCCAGAAAGGTAATCTAAAAACCCGAGAGACGGTTGCATGAATACAAATTTATGCAACTGTTCGGGACACTTAGCAGTGGCCTAAACAGAGATCGAAATTTTATGAGTCATTACGACAACAAGTGAACTCTCTTCCCCATGAGCGCTAAAGGCCATGTCTGTACATACTGTGCTATATGTATGCACACACACTGTCTCTTACACATACTAATACTCCTTGTTTTTCATCCCGATACACCTTAATATATATATTGGAAAACGTTGTATATTGGCTGTTCTTATGGGCAATCTATGGTCGTTGGTCTGTCACTCACCCTCTGGCCAATCAGAATTGGTCTGGCCCTTCCCCCCACCCCTGCATGCCTCTCCTTGGTCCCCAACTGCCATACTCACGCCGCCGCCGACTAGCGTACCACGGGGCCATCGGCGCCCACTCCTCGGTGCGGCCGGCCTCACCCTACCCCCCTCCCCCCCACAGGCACTGAAGCAACTCCAAGCCTCCTGGCGCCGCAGCACGCGCTAACCCGACAGCCATCGACGCCCGCTCCTTGTGCCGCCGCACACCTCAACGACCCCCTCACACCCAAAAGCAGCCCTCCTCCAACCTCACCTCTCGACACTCCACCGGCACCTCCCGCCCTACGCCACCGACCGGGATCCCCCCCGCCTCCAAACTCACGCGTCTCCCGCCCTGATACACTGATGCACCTCTACACTCGCCGTCCGCCTTCCTCCTGCCACTTGCTCTTCTCCTCCGCCCCCCCCCCCCCCAGAGCACGCTCCCCATCCCCGAGTGCGCTCTCCGCTCTCTCCGCCTCTCACATCAGCCAGAGGGAAGGCATGGCGTTGCGCCTCCGCTGCGAGCCCCGCTCCCCCCCCGGCGCCTCCCTACTAATCCCCCCCATCCCCCTATCATGCCTCGGTCCGGAATCACACCCAAACCCCCCCCCCAACAGGCCCCGGAGGAAGAGGATGAGGGCGCCTGGTGAAGCAGCATGGAGGTGAGGCCGCACACTAGCTCCTCTGTGCCACTGGGACTCCAGGAGGGGGGAGATTCCCAGTGCATCCCGCAGGAGGGCGGGGCAGGGTGCCAGGAGAGGAAACGAGGAGGAGGGATCACTACTGCCTTTTATGCAAACCCACCCCCCCCACCTCTTCCTTTCCACCCCCCCCAGTCCCTGCCTTTCACCCCCCCGCCCCTGCTTTTCGCCCCCCCTGCCCCTTCCTTTGGGCCCCCCCCACTCTTGCCTTTCGCCCCCCGGCTCTGGCCTTTCGCCCCCCGCGCTCTGCCGTTCGCCCCACCACGTCGGCTCTGCCTTTTTTTTTTTCGCCCCCCCCCTCCCTGCCTTTCACCACACCGCCTTTCACCAACCTGCCCCCCCCAATCCCCTTTCCTTTCCCACCCCCCCCTCCCTGCACTTTCAACCCCCCTCCCCTGCCTTTCAACCCCCCCTCCCCTGCCTTTCCCGCCCCCTCCCCTTCCTTGTCCTGCCCGCCCCCTCACGGATCCCTATTCCCTGCCTTTCCCCCCCTTATCCCCCCGCCCAGTCCCTTCCGTTTCCCATCGCCTCCCCTCTTTCCCCGCCCCCTCCCGCGCCCCCCCAACTTTCACCCGCCCCTGTCCCCAGTCCTTTCCCCTCCCCCTTCCTTGTCCTTCTCCTCCCCGGCCCCGCCCTTCCTCTTCTCCTTTCGCCCTCCCTTCCGTATTCCTTCCCCGGACACCCCCCCTTTCCTTTTCCACCAGGCCCCCCCCCATGTCCTTTGCGCTTTCCCCCCCTCTTGTCCTTGTCCCGACAAACCCCCCTTCCTTTGATCCTTTCACCCCCAAGACGCCATTGCAGGGGGAGCCTCAGGTTTTTTTCCTTTCCCCCCCCCCCCTTCCATTATGCCTTTCAACCCCTCCTGTCCTTGACTTGCGCCCCCCCCCGGCCCGCCTTTCGCCCCCCGGCCCGCCTTTCTCCCCCTTCTCGCCCCCACCCCGTTCCCCCCCGCCTTTCGCCCCCCCCTCCGTTCCATCCCCCCCCCTCAGTGCCCATCCTCCCCTCTGCCCTCTACTGCCACCCCCCCCTCCCGCCTTTCAAACCAATTCTCCAACCCCCTCTCCCCCCCTCCTTTCACCCCCACCGCTCCCCGCCTTTTCACGGGCTGAGGGGGCGGCCTCCCCCATCGGAGACCCACCCTCTTTCACCACCCCCTCCTCCCGCTCTTTCCTTCTTTCACACCCCTATTTCACCCCCCTCCCTTTCGTTTCCCGCACTTCCCCCTCCCCGCCTTTCACCCCCCTCCCCGCCTTTCAGCCCCCCGCCTTTCAGTCCACCACCCCCCCGTCCCCCTTTTTCACAATTCAACCCCCATCGCCCCTCCTTTTTCAACCCCCAGCCCCCGTCCTTGCCTTTCAACACGCCCCCGTCCTTTTCCTTATCCCCCCCCCCACACCCCCCGTTCCTTTGCCTTTCATTCACCGCCCACCCACCCCCTTCCTTTCCTTTCCCCCCCCATCACCCCGTGTCCTTGCCTTTCCACCGCCCCCCCGGCCCCACGCAATTCCTTATCCTTTCGCTACACCAAGAACTAACCCCTCGTCCCATTAAGTCCTTATCCCTACCCATCCCCGCCCTCCTTCACAATGTGAGTCCTTTCTCCCCGAGCCCGAGGACCCCGCCCGCCCCACAAATGAGAAGCGCCGCGCGCGGACCTAAGCCCCGTCCTTGCCTTTCATCACCAACCCCCCATCCTTGCCTTTCACCACCTCCCCCCTCCGTCCTTGCCTTTCACCACCCCATGTAAGGATTATGGAGACATGCCGTTCACGGCGTGTCTCCCACTTACCGCGCCTCGCCTGAGCATCCTCTGTGGCTCGCAGGACTGGCCGGGAGAGGCTCGCGAGTTCCTGCACCATTTCGCGCGCGTGCACGTCCTCTTTCTCTTCTTCTGCCCTCGGATCAGGGCGTGTGTTCTGCGCACGCATCGGGCGCTGCACACACTGAGGGCGCGCCACCGGAGGCGCACCACCGCCTCTTAAAAGTACAGTGAACAAACTGTTTCTGCTATTGGTGCAGCCAATTGCTTGCCTTTATGCCTCATCTCCTGGACTTCTTAAGGGACCCTTCCCTGCTGCAGCTGGCTCCTTCTACACACCCTTTATGGCTGCAATCTATGGAACCCTCACTCCTTTATATACCTGCCAAAATCACTGGTTTCGTTGGCTGAGCATAGTTCCAGTTGTCTTTACCATTCTCTGTCTCTCCTTCTGCCTCCTAGTTCTATTTTACAGCAGACCCTTCTCGTGTACCAAACCGGCGTTCCGCTACGGTCTTTTCTTCCTGTACCGCTGGCATCCCGAACTTCGCACCGTCTACTCGACTCTCCCTCCGCATCTCCTCTGGCATCCCGATCCTGGCTTACGTAAACGACAACGTCCTCTCTCTCTACTAACCTTGGATTTGGCTAACGGCACCCTACTACCAACCGACCTCTTCCTGCCCCATCCTGGATCCCCGACCAATCTCTTTGCAGACTGCACCTCTGGCTGTGGGTGGTGTTCTACCCTTCCCACCTCAGCACCGTGGTCCCGCCGTCTCGTTTGTGGTGAGCAGCATGCCTAAACATTAATGCTCAGCCCAACAAACATTGACCAAGCTGAGGTGGAGCGCCCGACTTTAATAAATGCCCATTCTGCTCTGTTTCCCAGATTAGAGACTTATTTTGGAGCAATCCGATTAGACGGAATGGGCTACACATACAGCAAAGCCTCCACTATCCTTACTCTTCAGGTCCTAACCCTCACTAACCACACCCTCACTCGCAATCTCCACTCGTGGCACCCCCTGCACAGCCTATCCTTTTTCGTTATCTCCCTTTCACTATCCGTACACGTTATGTTCCTCACCAAGTACTTATGCGGGGGATCCTCAAGGTGTCGGGGATTCATTAACCAATGTCTTGTACAATTTCGTCTCTCTCCCCTTCGCTTTGTGTCTCTGTCTCCAGGGTTGGCTAACATTACTCCCTTCTCAACCGACCAGGCCAGGCATGGGCCGCTCCCATCTGGGAGCAACAAGGGGCGCTCACACAGGCTCGATCTCTTCTCTCTTTCGTTGAGGAATTCCGAAGAGTTTTTGATACACCGCACACGGAAGTTAACGGCAGCTTCTGCTCTTTCATTCACCACATTCAGCCGATGGAGACCGTTCGTTGCTGTATATTGCGTGGAGTTTCGCACACTCTTGCTGCTTAAACTGGTTTTGAACGATGACGCCCTATCTTCCGTTGTTCCTGCAAGCTTATATCGGCGACACTAAAGGACGAGCTCGCCGCACGAGATGCGTCCTACTAACCTAGGATGAACAATCGCGTCTTGGCTATCGGGTGGATCAACGCCTGCTGGGAACGTAAATCTAGAACGTTACCTCATTAGCTTTTACGGTTCCAAGACTCGTTGCACACCCTCCTGTCGTGGCCCGGTCACCTTCTGGTCCGGGGACATTCCTGACCCATGCAGTTGGGGGCCACAGACTATCTCCTGCCGCTGAGAAGTTACGTAGGCGCCGGGCCGGTCCTTTGCATGTACTGTGGCATTCCACTCAGACTCACGCCTTGTCCCCGTGTCCCCATGACCGGGAAACGCCAGCTCCCACTGAGATCCGGGAGAGTTTTCATTGGAAATACTGACCCCTTCTTCATCATCCAAAACATCCTTCCCACCAGGATAGTCCTTCCGATAATGCTGTCTGAGATGGGTTCGCACACCCCGGGCACGGGCGTTTCATTGATGTCCGTTCTCTGTAATTTCAATTGATGAAACTTTTGCTAGAACATACAATATCCCTTTTTGTAACAAGGAGACCCTGTAGGTCTGTAGGCCATCATGTCGAACCCTCCTTAAAGCCACATTTATATCACACGCGTAGATGGTAACCTCTCCTACTGCATTTTTCTTGGGACGGCCATACAGGATCATAACTCCCTCCGATGTCATCCACACGCCCTCTGCTGAGGTTGAATTTGGGTTTTCCCTGGCTTCATCAACTTCAAATCCCTTCCTCCTCATCGACTGGACGATTGGGAACGCGGTTCAGTGGGCCGTCCTTCTGTGCCAATACATGTACCAGGGTTTTCCAAGGATTGGAGAGTGTCTACGCATATCCGAGAAGATCAAGCTCCTTACCTTCTGTGTACGTTGGGATTCGTGCGTTTTGACAAACAGTTCTGAGGTACTATAACCCAACCGCCGCAACCGTGCCCTTTGAATTGTCCCATTGACTTCTCCTGCCACTCTTCCCAGGGGGAAAGATCTTATCCTCTCCTCTCTCCTCCCAGAGACAATCGGCTAATGACACCTACATGGCCGAAACTTTGAGAGGGGTTTCATCAGACAGTCTTCCTCCCCGGTCGGTAGCAAGTTTTTCTCTTCTTTGGTCAAGAAGAAGGACGGATCTCTCCGTCCATGCTAGACTATCGGTGGTTTGAATAATATCACCCGCAAAAAAACATCGCTACCACAACCCCTCCCGCCTTGATTCCACATTATTTGACCGCCTCCAGGAGCAACCATCTTTTGCTAAATTGGGATCTGAAGGTGCTACAATGTATCAGGCTACGAGAGGGGCGAGTGAAGACTGCTTTTCAACACCATGACGGCCACTACGATTATCATGTTATGGACCTTTCAGGGCCTTAAGTGCAAACGCACCACATTTTCCAGGATTTTGTCAAACGAGATCATTTCGGGACATTCTCAACACTTTTCTTATTGTTTATTAGATGACATCCTCATCTTTCAAGAACGCTCAGATCATATTAAACACGTTCAACAAGTACTATTACGTTTGCGGGAGAAAAAAAAAACCAGCGTTTTTGCGAAATGGAGAAGTTTGCAGTTCCACCTTAATTCCGTGGCGTTCTTGGGTTACGTTATCTCGGATTCCGGTTTCCAAAATGGATCCGGAGAAACTTAAAGCGATCTTGGAGTGGCCCTCTTCAACTACTCTCAAAGCCGTCAACGCTTTTTAGTTTTTTGCGAATTATTCTCGCGTTCATCCGCAATTCTTCTGATATACCGTATCCTCCATAAACCGCCCTCACTAAGAAAGGGCAAGATCCGTCATCATGGTCCTGACCGCAAAAAGCGTTTGAGGGCTCAAGAAGGCTTTTGTGTCTGCTTTTCCCATCTCACCCACCCAGATCTTGGACTCCTTTCTCCCGTTCACCTTGGAGGAGATGCTTCGACATTGGGGCTGGGGCTGTTCTGTCCCAGAAACTTCTCCCGTAGCCAGACTGGGCATCCCTGTGTTTTTTTTTTCTAAGAAATTCTCTTTTCTTCCCTTCCTCCGAACAGAATTATGAATGTCGGAAATAGGGAGCTTTTTGGGCGATCAAATTGGCGTTGTAATGATTGGAAAAATTTTTAGATGGTTACTGACTGAGAACAGCCCATTACCATCCTTACGGACATAGAACCTCCTTTACCTGGAGGGGGTACGTCGGTGAATGCTCGACAACCCGCTGGGCTTTGTTTTTTTCCACGGTTTTAATTTTCTTGATTTCTTTTTATATTCCTGGCTCCAAGACCTAAAGGCGGACGCTCTATCTCGACAAGTTCTTGCGGATGACGGTCCGAGGAACAAGCTTGAGTCTATTATCCCCTCTATTTGTATCCTGTCTGCCAACTCTTTTGAGGTCATGAGCAAAATTCAGTCGGAACAGTCCAGATTACGAGGCCTCAAGGTTCCGGAGGGAAACGCTACATCTACACGTCAACCCTTCACCACCGCAAGAAGGTCCTCGAATGGTGGTCATCTGGTCTAAATAGGCAGGACTACCTCAGGGATACGGAAGACAACGATCTGTGTTCAAACGTACCTTCTGGTGGCGAGGGGCTAAAGACGTAGAGATTTGGTCAAAGCATGTAGCATTTGCTCTCGTCTGGTGTGTTGTTGTGGTGGGGGTTGTGGGGTGAGGTTGTGGTTTTTTGTTGGGGTGGTTGTTTTGTTGTTTTGGGTGGGGTTGGGGACCACAAAGTATCCACACACACTTTTAGTTGTGCTACAATCTCTCACATTTCCACACCCACCCACACCATTTATATCCACTCCCACTCCACACACACCTTTTGTAAAGCACTGTATATACTGTGGGCTCTCCATTCATTTTTATTCACACTGATACACACACACTCTTACATCACTTGCTTTCAGGAACCTTTTGACACCTCTAGCCATAAAACACATCCACACCGGGGGAAGGACCAGCACAGATAACATTCCAATAGACACTGTTGTTAAGTATACCTTTTGCTTGCTTCATTCATTGTAACATAGCCGGAAGAAGAGATCAGTGTATCTCGAAAGCTCGCACAAATAAAAGCATTTCGTTAGCCACAGAACGGAATCATCTATTTATTTTTTGATTATTGAAGCTCGGCTAACACGGTACTGATATATATATATATAACTGAAATGTTTGTCCGTAATGTTTGTCTGTGGGGTTCTGCATTTTTTGATTGGTTGGCTGGCCCCGCTAGCGCTCTCCCATTGGCTGAGGGGCAGGGTTTGCGGGGCGGGGTGACGTCACCAACAGGGGCTCACAAGCAGCCTTCCAGCCTCCTCACTCGGCGCTTCGCATCAGCAATCAACGGACCTAGAGGTAACAACCCCCGGCGCTTCTCCTCACCCCGCGGGCCTAGCCACAATCCGGGGACAGAGGGGGGGGGGGGGGGGCGGGCCGCGGGGGGGGGGGAAGAGCGCTGGGGCCGGGGGGGGAAACAGCTCACCTCCCCCAGGCGCTTCTCATCCTCACCCCGTGAGTCTCGTAACATGCACAACCTCACCCCCCTGCCGGGAGCGGGGGGGGAGGAGCGCCGGGGGGCGGGGGAACGAACGCCCGGGGACAGGGGGGGGAAAAACAGCTCTCCTCCTCCGGCGCTTCTCATCCTCACCCTGCGGCCCACGTACAATGCGCATCCACCACCCGCCGGGAGTGCCGGTGACCAGGGGGGGGGGGGAACGAGCGCCCGGGGAGAGGGGGAAACCAGGCCCCGCGGACAAGGGGGGCGGGGGACGAACGCCGAGGACAGGGGGAGGGGGGAGTGATGTGAGGTGCAGGGGGGGGAGAGTGATGTGAGGTGCAGGGGGGGGGGGGGGGTGGGGGGTGGAGGGGGGGGGGGGGGGGGGGAGTAGAGCCAGAGGGCGAGCGGGAACATTTACTCCCGGGCAACGCCGGGTAATCTCAGTTAGTAATATATAAGAATTAAGTGATACAATATTTAATGCTGATGTATATATCAGCAGGTGAATTACCAAAATAAAATTTTAAACTAGATATACAATCTACATAAAGTGATATTTTAGTGTCAAAAAAATAAAGACACAAATAGAGTGAAAACAGATACAAATGTAACCTTTCCAGTGATCATACACAAGAGTCTGCAGCTAATCAGTAGGGATGGCTCAGGATCCCAGGAACTAGTACAAGGGAGAAAAAGACAGTACACCTCATAGTGTATCAAAAGTATATTATGCTATTGGCAAAGTTGGTAAGTATTACACATACATCAAACTTATTTAATCAAACAGTACATGTTATGGAAATGACTGAAACTGATCGGGGTGCAAGCTGATGTGGGTGTCCAGACGTCTACTGTACATGTGCGCCCCTTGTGGTAACATGTCCATAACGTACTGATTGATTGAATAAGTTTGATGTACGTGTAATACTTACCAACTTTGCAAATAGCATAATATACACTATGAGTTGTGCGCTGTCTTTTTCTCCCACATACATATAATGTAAGGAAGTTGAGCAACAATCGTCTTATATTAGATGCTGCTGCAGGGGAATAAAACTAAAAGGTTAAAAACAAGTTTAACCTCTCTGCTACCAGAGTCCAGCGAATAGTTAAATGACCCTGTGGCAGAAAGAGAGTAAATCTGTATCTATTTCCACATATCAGGAGTTGGATACAAGGTTGGATTCCCAAGGTTACAGGAAGCTGGAAGTGTTCCTATCTCAAGTCTCTCACTTCCCGACCATCTCATCTCATGCAGCTTTCAGAAAGTGCCTCTAAATAAATTCTAGATTGTAAGCTCTCACGAGCACGGTCCTCTGTACCTAAATGTATTGGTCTGCATTGATTTGTTCCTATTTTGTATGTCGTTCTATTTATTGAATGTCATTCCTACATTGTACCGCGCTACAGAATATATAGACGCTTTATAATTGTATTTTTTTTAAATGGTAATTATCTTATCATGAAATATAGGTTGTTGAACATGGACTTTTAGATTGTAAGCTCTTTGGAGCAGTGATTTACATATTGTCTAAGAATGTGTTAACATGGCAATATATTTATATGTTATACTATATCATTGTCTTTCAAATCACACTGTACTGAGCGCTCTCCTCTTCATGTTATATCCACTGATCTGGTAGACGAAGTTGAGCCTCTCTAAAAATTTCAGTAGAAACGGAAGTCCTACAAGGTCATACTATGAAGAACTCTCTCCCATAAGAGACCTGTGAAAAAGAACATCTGGACTAAGATACCATGTCCCGTCCGTGCAACATCCCCTGTGAGACAAAACCTTACCAAGCCCACGGGGACGCTGTATTTGTATGTTGGTAAAGCCTCAGACACCATGTCTAAAGCTTTCACCGGAGGCTGAGATGCAGGTCCATGGGGATCACTCTTCACCTGCAAATAATCAACGCAGACCATAAAGACACAATACACAAGGGAAGACCCATCAAACAACATTACATTCCTCTCTGCCACACATTGACTCTTTCATAGCACAGGGGCAGATTAACAGCCACATTTACTAAGCAGTGCTTTCCAGAAGACACTCTCTGACACTGGGAGACATTGTACAACCCTTTCACTTGAATGAGCTGTAAGGTTCCTTCCCATGCCACAAGGTGTCCTGTTGAATAGCCCTGTTAGTAAATATTGGCCTATGGGGCTTATTCTATATCCCCCCTCCCCTCGAAAGCCAATGAGGAATTTTTGGGGCAAAAGTCAATTAGGAATTTCAATGGGGAATTCTGTTCGCTTTGGCGGATATAAAATAAGCCCCTGAATGTCTTGGTTCATACATGGTCCAATGGCTGCAGTAAAGGGATTTGATCATTAATCCCCAGGCCCCATCTAGAAAGTAAATCACAGGATCCCTGGCGACTCAACCCCAACAAGGCTCACATTAACAACAGTGCGATCAATTCTAACAAAAGCTAATTAGTGCCACAGATAAAGCTTACTTCTTGCTATATTACAAAATAAACAGGAGCAAAAGTATTTATATGCAAT
>WSYH01008136.1:0-30371 GCA_036426205.1 Ascaphus truei | reverse complement strand
TGTGAGCAGTGTGTGTGCAGGGTGTGTCAGTGTGAGCAGTGTGTGTGTGCAGTGTGCGCAGTGTGAGCAATGAGCAGTGTGTCAGTGTGTGCAGTGTGAGCAATGAGCAGTGTGTGCAGTGTGCAGTGTGTGTAAGTGTGAGCAGTGTGTGTGCAGTGTGCAGTGTGTGCAGTGTGAGCAATGAGCAGTGTGTCAGTGTGTGCAGTGTGAGCAATGAGCAGTGTGTGTGCAGTGTGTGTCAGTGTGAGCAGTGTGTGTGCAGTGTGCAGTGTGAGCAATGAGCAGTGTGTCAGTGTGTGCAGTGTGAGCAATGAGCAGTGTGTGTGCAGTGTGTGTCAGTGTGAGCAGTGTGTGCAGTGTGAGCAATGAGCAGTGTGTGTACAGTGAGCAGTGTGTGTGCAGTGTGTGCAGTGAGAGTGTGTGCAGTGTGTGCAGTGTGTGCAGTGTTTTTTAAAACGGGAGCCAAGGGAAAACCGCGTTATAACCGAATCGTGGTATAACGAGGCGCGTTATAACGGGGTTTACCTGTACTATTTAGCTCCGATGTGACAGAGTAATAGCGAGAGGTGAATCCTCTTGAATACATACGGAACACTATATCATTATAATACCACTAAGGATATAGTTGATATAGTTGATAACATCCTTGAGTTTGTACCTCAGCAGGGGTAATCCTGTAGGTGTAAAGAAAAACCCCTAAAGGAATACTAACCAATATAGGACATTAATGGTTATTCTTAGATTGGCATCTCAAGGGAGTCAATTACAATATTAGACTCGGATAGCTGTGTCCCTTCCTCACTGCCTTTAATCTCACATGTGTGAGTTTTTTATACCCATATGATTTAGGTTATTTTTAAATAAATTAGTTCCACACTTTAAACGTCTTATTCTGTATCCATTGGATACTATACTGGCACGACGGCATCCACAGTGCAAGCAGCTTTAAGATCCAGAGGCAATCCAATTGGTTTAAAAGATCCAAACAAGATAACAGCCTGTCAGAACCAAGTCAAGTCATCACAGTGATTGGATAAAAGTTCTAATATCCTCAATTTATTACATACCACTCTGTTTGTTCTCACCTTCCCCTTCTTTCTTTTCTCTTGTGTGCCTAGGTAATTCTACACCATAGAAAAATAAATTTGTGACCATGGTAACAAACAACACAGTACAACAACAATTAGTAGCTTCACTTTGACATTTAGGTGGCAGTGATAATCAAAACCCTATTAGGCAGTGAATATGTGTTTTTTCATGATAACCAGGATGTCAGATCTTATCTTGCATTAAACGGGGTATGGATAGAAGGGAAGAAAGCATAATTATGCCACTATTTAAAGCATTAGTAAGACCACACCTTGTATATGCTGTACATTTTTGGGAACAACTCCATAAAAAATACTACATGATGGGACTACAAAAAGTGCAGAGAAGAGCCACTAAATTAGAAAGGAGATGAACAATCCGATTTTATGAGGAGAGGTTAGCTAAATTAGATTTGTTTACATTAGAAAATAGGCATCTAAGAGGGGATATGATAACTATAAACAAATATATTAGGGGACAAGACAAAGAGCTTTCAAAAGAACTATTCATCCCAAGTGCAGTACAAATGACACAGGGTAATGCCATCAGGTGGGAGGGAAAGAGATTTCACCAGGAATAAATAAAAGGGTTCTCCACAGTAGGCCAATTAAAATGTGGAATTCATTACCCATGGAGACTGTGATGGCAGATACAATAAATATATATATTTTTTTTTTTAAGGTTGGACATCTTTTTGAAAGGAAAGGCATACGGGGATATACCAAATAAGTAAACATGGGAAGGATGTTGATCCAGGGAGAAATTGGATTGACATTATTGGAGTCAGGAAGGATTTATTTCCCTTTATGAGACATTGAATAATGTTTCACTGGGGCATTGTGTTTCCCTTCCTCTGGATCAATATGGTATAAACTGTAAATACAAATATAGGATAAGTATCTGTCATCTAAATTGAACACAGGTTTCCTTTCCTTAATTTGAGGCTCACACTATCCAGCTTTTTTCTCCTCTCCCCATAGCATTCAGCTTTCGCCCACCTACCTCTATGCACTCCCCTTCTCTCTTTCTCACTTTGAATCCTAGCTCTCCTTCTTTCTCTTATCTGACTCCCCTGTTCTTTTCTAGGGGGGCTTCAACTGCTATATTGATGACCCCTCTCTTCCTTGGGCTTCCTGCTTTCTCTCTCAAACCACTTATTTTGGCCTTCACCAATGGACTACAGCCAGCACCTAAAAGGATGGCCACTACCTGGACCTGGTTTTCCCAAAAAAAACTTTTCTCTGATTTCTTCATTCAACCCTTTCCTCTCTCTGACCATCATCTCATCTCATTTTCTCTGTCTCACTTCTCCCCTACTCAAATTTCATCAACCCCTCATTTCTGGAGAGACCTATGCTCTATTAATCTACCAGCTCTTGATTCCACGTTACGCTCCTCCCTCTCCTCCGCTACAGACTCTGACAACCTGGTCATGAAATACAACTCTGCCCTATCCTCGTCTCTTGATCTACATACCCCTATTTTTCTCTGCCATTCTCGCCCTTCTAACCCCAGACCCTGGTTAAACTGCCTCACATGCATGCTCCATTCCTGCACTCAATCCTCTGAACGCCTCTGAAGGAAACTCATACCCTCCCTGACTTCCATTCACTACATATTTATGCTATTCTGTTTCAATTCTGCCCACTCCCAAGCTAAACAAACCTACTTTTTGTCACTAATCAACACTCACAAGTCTAACCCACACTGACTCTTCTATGTCTTTGACTCTCTACTCATTCCACCATCCTTCCTCCATTTCATCTTGGGACTTTGCTGAATATTTCATAACAAAAGTGGATTCCATTCATCAAGGCATCTCCTCTGTATCCTCCTTCCTATCTATACCTCTTCCTAACTCTTCTCTTGCCTTCCTTGACATTTTTTCCCAGCAACAGTGTTGCTGCTAATCTCCTCTTCTACCTCTACCACTTGCCCTCTTGACTCCATTTTCTCCCATCACCTCAAACCTCTCGCTCCTACTCTAATCCCTATACTCACACATCTTTTCAACTCCTCCCTCTACTCTACTACCTTTCCCACCACTTTCAAGCATGCAACAGTTATACCTTCACTCAAAAACAGCAAACTTGACCCTACCCATCTCTTTAACTATCGCCATGTCTCCTTCCTGCCTTTGGCCTTTAAACTCCTTGAACACCTTGCATTTTCTCACTTGCTCCATTTTCTCACCACCTATTATCTCCTAGATCCTCTACAGTCTGGTTTATGCACTGATCATTTCACTGAAACAGCCCTCACTAAATTCCTAATGACCTCCATGCTGCCAAACACAAAGGCCATTACACTCTTCTTTTACTACTCAATCTCTCTGTAGCCTTTGATACTGTGGACAACCTGTTCTCTTTCACATTCTCTATACTCTTGTTATCCATAACAGAGCTCTATCCTAAATTTCCTCTTTCCTCTCCCATCGTATTTTCAGGCTCTCGTTTTCCAACTCTTCCACCTCTGTTGGTGTACCCCAGGGATGTGTCCAGGGACTTCTTTTATGTTCTCTTTACATTATCACCGCTATGCTGATGACACATAAATTTACCTTTCAACCGCTGACCTTACACCTGTTGTACAGACCAAAGTATCTTACTTTCTCTGCTATATCATCCTGGATGGCCCTCCGCCGACTAAAACTTAACATATCAAAGACTACACTCCTCATACTTCCACCCAAGCCTGGCCCTACTGTCCATTTCTACATTGCACTCATACACCCAGTATCACAAGCACGCTGCCTGGGTGTCACATTTTACTTCTCCCTCACATTCTTTTCTCACATTCACAGTGTAGCTGAAACTTGTTGTTTTTTCCTCCGTAACACATTTGCTTATTGTTTCGCTATATTGACGATGTTTTTTTTATATGGACATATCTTTTGACAAAATGTTGTCCCAAATGAATAGCGGTCGTGATATGATTAAATTCATAGCCTCTTATTCAACCATGTCATGTAAAATGTGTTCCATCATTAAAAGAAAAGAACATATTTTACAGTGTGCTTACAGAATCTATGATATTTTCATTTTCTACCATTGATGTCATACGGAAGATTGAGGAATCTCAAGGACAGATTTGAGCTGACTTTCAAAACCAGATTTATGCATCCAAAACTGGTGGGTGACAGGATAAGCTGCATGGGGTGTTTCCATGTGGACATTGCATTCATTGCAATGGAGTAGTAAATGGTGACAGTTTTGCACATTCCCTAACTGGTAGGGTAATCATGATTAATACTTATGTCAACTGCCAAGCTGACCAGATAGTTTATTTACTCAAATGTCCTTGTGGCATCTCACACATGGGAGAAATTACTAACTGTTAACAAAATGTATGTGAACACAATAGCTGCATTAGACACAAATCAAAAACATCAACGGTAGCTATACACTTTAGGGATTTTAATCATAGTGTCAGTCAATCAAATACCAGATAATTGAGCATGTATTCAGAGCCAGAAGAGTGTGACAAACATAACATAACATTTTGAAACAGAGAGAATTATAGCGGATACACAAGCTAGACACAATGACATCTCAAGGCAGGAATGAGAAGAGATATTTGATCTGCTTTATTTAAGGTCTCCCTGCTGTCATTCTGACCTAAGTTCCCATTTACAAAAAAAAAGGTTGGTGTGAATAGCGCTAAAAGACTAAAATAAAATGCATAAAGGATAATACAACAATTACACAATATAAAAGGTGTATAATTATACACCCTAACCTATAAACTATAGGGCAAGGCTGCCAAGTAAAACTAACCCAAAACACAGTTAGTGCAAGAACAAAAAACAACAATACAAACCGGCGCCTTAGAGTCCAATATATGAACAAATATGGAGTCCAAGAATTGCGACAATGTCCAATAGAGGAGAGTCCAATCTTTGACTTCAGGCTCCACAGCAGGGATTTACATGTGTGAAGCAAAGGAGAGAAGAAGAAAAAATCATAGTGCAACAATGTTAAAAGCAAACATATAGGACACACAAGACAAAACAAACATAAAACAATGACAAGTAGGCTGACAAATAATACAAGAGTAAATTTAATGAACAACTAAAAAATGCATGGAGCAGATGTCGGATCCGGTGTGTAAAACCGGAATCCTACTTACAAGACGTAAACTGAATACAAGCAGGGGTGTAAGGTGATTAGAATCCAGCAACAGCTGCTGATGGGCTCGTGGCAATCAGGGGAAACTCCTATCACTTCCTCAGTTCTGTGTCCGGATGCGCGTGACCACTGGTTGTTCTCTGCTTCTCCTGGTGCCGACTGCCGCTCCGCTACTGGAAACACGTCACTGGGGCGGGACAAATCGCCGAAACTCCCTTCTCCCGCTTGTATGTCTGGAAACGCTCCTGCAGTGCTCTGCTCCAATGCGATCACTCTCTTCAGACTGCCCAACGCGTTTCGTGCGCATGCGCACTTCATCAGGGGTTACCCTGCTTGTATTCAGTTTACGTCTTATAAGTAGGATTCCGGTTTTACACACCGGATCCGACATTGCTCCAGGCATTTTTTAGTTGTTCATTAAATTTACTCTTGTATTATTTGTCAGCCTACTTGTCATTGTTTTATGTTTGTTTTGTCTTGTGTGTCCTATATGTTTGCTTTTAACATTGATGCACTATGATTTTTTCTTCTTCTCTCCTTTGCTTCACACATGTAAATCCCTGCTGTGGAGCCTGAAGTCAAAGATTGGACTCTCCTCTATTGGACATTGTCTCAATTCTTGGACTCCATATTTGTTCATATATTGGACTCTAAGGCGCCGGTTTGTATTGTTGTTCTAAGTTCCCAATTTACATCATTGCTATGTGGTCCTTCTTTATCATTAGAACCACTGAAGTACTCTCAGCACCACTGCTTTTTTTTTGTCCATTTTCATTGTGGTATGTACATTTGTTCCACACATGCTTTTGTATATGGTTAAGTTATAGCATTTTACTAAACAGATTTATTGTAATGTAAATGTTGAATAGAGCCTCATCTTTCTATTTTATATATCTATTACACAGATATGCCGTCAGGCTCCTGCGATGATTGATGCGTGGTATTCTGAAGGTCTTCTTTTACCACAGACTGCAAGCAACATTGTAAGGACTTTCTTTGTAATCCTTGTGACAGTTGTGTAATGTTTTGTCTTCATTATTATAAAATACAGGCAGTCCTCGTTTTACAATGCTTCGTTTTACAACCAATGGCTTATCCAACGCTAAGCAATGCATACCTATGTTCATTTTTACAACGCCAAAATGGCTTATCCAACGCTCTTACAACGCTTTGCAAAGTTGTTTGTTTATATAAAAAAATATATATTTATATATATTATATTATTATATTATATATATAATACAGTATATACACTATATAATTTATGTGTATGCTGCATATCGTATTTGGTGTATATTAGTGTTAAAAATGCCTTCAGGAACGGAACCTTTCATTTAAACAGTTTTCCTATGGGAAAACGTGTTTCGCTTTATGACGCTTCGCTATCCAACGCCAGTTTGAGTAACGCATTGTGTCGGATAACCGAGGACTGCCTGTATTGCCGAGAATCTTCAGAGGAGGTTCATCCGCAAATCCTCATCTCCCGCTGGAGCCGGGTTTTTCTTCGTAAAGAAAAAAGATGGGACCCTACGACCTTGCATTGACTATCGAGGTCTCAACAAAATTACTATCAAAAATCGCTATCCTTTGGAGCCCAAAGCATCACTTATTAAATGTTTAAAAAATACAGTGCTTAGATCATAGAAAAGGGATTACAAAAACATACAATTACAATAAATGCAGAACTGTTTCTCAAAATAAACAGATATAACATAAAAGTAAACCCTGTATAGTACATTACCAAATGCCATAGCTTTTCTCCCAGAGAGGTCACTGACAGAAAGAGAAATCACGTATTTGGTCTTTGCTAAGCCGTAAATACATTCTTTCAACATTGAAACAACATAAACCACCCTGTCGTAAATCAGCTGTTAGATTGACCGTTTTACGACAAAAAAAACCTTTACAAATGAGATTTAAACCTTTCTGAGAATATACCCACACTCATAACTTCCCTTCTGTAATACTTAGACACATGTAAGTCACATCAATAGATTTGGGCACTCATCACGGTAACAGCGAAACTAATCATGAGCATCTTAATCCTAAATGTTACGACAAATGGATATCTGTCCATAAGTACCACTTAAACATGTAGTGTGTGGTGTCAGAACACGCCACTCTGTGACACGACTATAGATTTGTAACTTATTATGCAAAGAGATGACGTCACATAATATTCTAATTTTTAATAAACTCACTCTTAGGTTGAATACTTTCTTAGCCATGCCCCTGAACCTTGCAGAACCCTCCAGATAATGCCTTTGAAGGTAGCCCTAGAGGGATCCTGGCTATATAGTTGTCAGGAGAGCCATATTTTATTCCCATCTCTAGAAAAACAACTGCCCTTATCGCAACTATCAGCTCCATATAACCCACTGGCACTTTTAGTGGGCCATACAGGATAGCCCCCCACCCCCCTCCTAATTAAATTATAATTGAAGACAAGCATAAACCCGGAAAAAGTCCTGACCTGTTACAAACCCAAAATTTTGTGTTTTTAAACCAATTGTAGCTCATTAACCCCTGAAGCACCAGAGGGATTAAAATACATAATATCTCATGACAAGGAACTAACAGGCTTGACTCTTTTTTTTGATCAAAAGATGCAACTAAATCCTCTTTGCTAAAAGACTTGGGATCAAAATGTAAAAGTTCACTAATAAATTACAAGCCAAATTGGGGCAAAGTGCAGGGTTTTTGTATTTGTTTTCCATTCTGCATATAAAGGGTAGCACGCCTTCGATAAGTGCTGCTCACTCCCTGCCCCTGACTCATAGATTTAGTAGCCCAAACACCAATACCATCCTCTTTGGAAAGAGGGAGAAAAGTACATTGAACGGGCAGTAACAATCATGCACTGGTCCACATGATTGTTGTTAGGTGCTCCCTCTAACTGTGTGAACTTTCAAGAGCTGGGCCCACTATTTCCCCAACCTCCTGGTACAGGAGGAAAAATAGGTCCTGCTGGGTATATTCCAGTGAAGATCAGCCTGTTTTAGAAGCTCCCTAGAAAGCTAAAGGGCAGCATATCAACTTCAAGCATTTTGGTCAGCTTTCTATTTAGCAAAAGGGCATTAATGGTGAGCATTGATAATTGTGCATATGATTGAAAGCTTCCCTAACAGTAGGATGATGTATGGGATTATCCATGGTTTGTCTAATCATTACGCCAAACAGCTACTTATCCCCCGCACACGTGCCCAGTGTCACTTACCCACAGCCTCCGCCTCAGAATGATGATCATCATTATTACTACTATAACCCACATAAAGTATATCTGCATTATGATGATGATGATGATGATGATGATAATTAGATGGGCGAATGTATCATAATTCAATTTGCGGATGAATATTCCAATGCATAGATGTTGTAAAACAATTTGAGCGTATGTATGCAATTCTGCCGGTGGCCATTCGGGGGGGAGTCCTATTTTACAAGAGTCCAAAGTGCTATATGTATCCCCTCAAACCCACCTTCATATAACACGTTTACAGTCTACTGTGCACAAAAAGGAGCACACCTTAGATACCTGCAATATATGCTAATAGGAGTCATTTAAATATACTTTGCATATCCATTTAGCATATATCCCAGGTATGCTCTATTTTGTGCACAGGTGTCTCTCCCCATGTTCTTTTGAAGGTGGGTTGTTTTACTTGGGACTCTAGTAAAATTGTATTATCTCCTTCTTCATTCAAACCATAGAAAGTCAATCTGCATGTCACATGTACCCAAATTCAGGTCACATGACCCTTTAGATACTGTCATTTACCTAAAATGTCACAATTTGGAGGCAAATGTCTCCAGAATTGTGCTAAATTGTGTGGAATATTAGTGTAACGGTTCGACCCCTACCCAATCTCATACGGGCCCCTATGTGAGAAAACTGCACCCAGTTACATGTCATGTCATGTAGTGCACCTGCTGGCTTACAGGACTCCTGAGTCTCCCGCTTGATGGTATTGGGGATTTCACCAGGACTGGCTCATGAGGTAGTGCTGAGATCGTACTCACAGTTGGTACAGCGCCTCCATCTCTTCCAAGTCCCCACGACAGCAGGGAGAAGCCTCTGGAAGAGAACCCCTGGGTGCAGCTTCTCCCTGAATGACTCCAGGCTCAGGCGAGAAGGTTCTTTCAATCAAGGCAATCTTTATTAGCATCCTCCATGGCAGACTGCCCATCATAGCGGCCGGTCTTTAGCCGCACATGTTCAAGGTTGCCCACCTCAAGGAAGTCCCTTCCTGACTCTGTAATAGAGACAGGAGAATCTCTGCCACCTCTCCCCTAAGGGAGGGCCACCATCTGTGCCAGAGCCCTGGCACAGTGTGGTGTCAGATTGTCACTCTGCAACTACTTGACAGACTTGATCTTGAACTCCACTCTCACAGAACTGACACTTCACTGCTAACTTTAGGAAGTGATGCGTATTATATAGCTCCAGAAGGCCCACCCCTGTGCCACTGTCGGTGGACACAGAGCATGCTGTCACTTCCTTTGCTTCACACTACACATCACAGGGGGTTGAGGGCAAAAACTCATGATTACTTCTGGCAAACCTGCCCTCTTAACAGGGATTACTGCACAGAAGGAGAGAGGCAAAATTACACAGGGCTACATTAGCAAAAAGCTACATTTAAGAAATACGTCTGACAAATTCACAAGCAACTTTCAGGATATTCGAAGATCTCTAATCACCATGGCACTGATCTTAGCAGTCAGTAATAAGTTTCACTCATTCACTTCATTAACAGCTTTGTAGCGATTTTGTAGAAGAAGGAGAACTCACAAATCCTGAAGGTAATCCTGCACAGGTGCACAGCAATTCAGTTCCACATTTTTAACACAAGTTCACTGGAATGCCAGCTATATTATTCTTTCACTGAAATGTCATTATCAAAATTCAGAACAACTTTTCACTGGCTGATTTATTCCATCAAAATCTGAATATCTTGCCTTTGAAACAAGTGTTAGAAGATGTATATTAAATTGTCTGCTCACAATCCAAATGTTATTTGTTTCTCTGACCCAAGACACCCAAAATCAACAGAAAATTGTCCGAAGGTAATATGTATGTGTAATATTTATTGCCTGAAGAACTTTTACATTTATACAATACAGGGAAAAGGGAGACCAAAAAGCGCACCAGCACAAACGGAGCTATTTTCCACATTTATACAATAAGCAGAACAAGTCAGGGTAAACATACTATAAATAAGGTAAAAAAAGAAAACTAGTAAATGCTCTGCACCACTTGTCAAGAAGAACCTTACACCCAAAATACAATGCTACCCATATGTTAGTGATTGCACTGGGTACATCATATAGACATAAATGCTGTTTAGTTTGCGTGTTGCTATGCCAAAGATTCCATGAAGTCTTTATCACCTAGGACTGTTGAATTTCTAGTGAGTACCAAAAAGATAAATAAATAAAAATCTGATTAACTATGCTTTTTTAGAATAGGCCTCAGGAAACTTATTATAAACAATATAAATAAAGTAGTATACTAATGAATGCATTGTATTATTATTTTTAGCTATGATGAAATTTAATTTTTTTTTTTTTTTTACAAAAGAACATGAAAGCAGCAGTCAGCCCCAGTAAAAAAAATGGAATGCCCCCTTTTTATTTCACAAGGATGAGAACCATGCAATCACCGGAGCTGAAATTGGCAATTTTACACTCCGGGTACCTTCTTGGTACTAAGACACTTACCATTGAATGTAGTTTTTTTGCAGTGAGCTCCAGGAGAAACCAAATGGCGGTTTAAATCTCCCACATCACACAGGCCAATAGGAATATAAATACCAGGAAGTAAGTAAGTCTCTCTGGAACCAGGGGGTCCAGGGAGCTGTAATGAGCCTAGGACCCTCTGCTCCACACCCTGGTAATGGAAAAGTGGGGCATGTGGGAAACTGCTGCTTTAATGGTACGTGGAATTACGTTTGAGCCAACAGAAAATACAACCATTGGGTTTAATCACTATCAAGAGGTGTTTACATTTAGTGATGGAATTGTGATGGTACTACAGGTATAGATAGCAACACCAGGTTTCTGAGGGAACCACCCAAAGTACTCATCATAAGCCAAGGAGGTGCATTCTCCGGTGTGCAAGGAGAGGGTTTAGAAATACTGGTATAGACAATACGAACGACCTGTACTTTTTATTTTTGCACATAGCCTAAAACAACTTTTTAATTACAACTGTACAATTTACACTTTCCTTTTAAAGAAAAGGGATTTATTTTAGAAAGCCTTTGCCCTCCCTATTTTCCAAACAATGCCTACTGTAAATCTTTTAAAGTACTGTTTAAAGATGCAATCCAAGTGTCACTTTAAAAAAAATGTTTTAATATATGTAGCTTTGATTAGCTTTATACAAAATGAATGATCTAAGATGCTGATCGATTCATTCTCCCTTGATCTATAAGCAAAGATCCTGCTTCCCAGGGTTCACTAAATGGCTGCCTTTCAGTTTCAATCAATTCTTCAGCCCGTGTAACTCAGCAGCTACCTTGTACCCTTATATTACTAAGGTAACATTATCTATTGCTACAGTTTGCAGCTCAAACTGCTGGGAATATTGGCAACAAATTATCACAAACAGTAAAGTACTACAAAAATGTTGCACTGCTGGGGAAGTGAGCTACAACCTGAAATCAAAGGATGCTCAGTATATTCAAACTCATTAAAAAATGACATTAAGAGTTGAATAACATTTTTTTTTAAATGCAGTAATTATTATCTACTACTACAGAACTGATTTATTTATAATAAAAGAAAACACACACACACACACACACATAGGATATTGCTTGGATTGGCAAATCTTTAATAAATGTAGCTGTTTTCTAAATCAGACACTGGACCGCTAAATGTTGTAAGCCACTTCAACCACTGGCTATATTGTTTATGTTAGCTTACTGAAATGACTTTGCTAAATGCCAAATGAGAATTGACGGGCACTTATGTGTAGCAAAATACCAAATACTCAATTTATAGAAATAAGGGTTATTTCAAAAGTTCACCCAATGTCAGCCAGAAACAATGAGTATCCCAGGTATTCACAGCTGATCCAGAAAGAACATTTCCTGGGATTTGCATTCTGCTTTCATCAATCAGTCAGTCACTGAGCATGTAATGTGATCTGACCAGCAACCAAACTCATGTAAATTAGAAATAATATAGGATTTAGTTCTAGATTATTCAAAGCCAAATCAATTATATCAATTGTTATAAAGGGACTTTTCTCAGTAGTTTCCATTTTAAACAGGGAGAAATGAATGAGTTAAATATATATATATATAAATCATCATGTTTAAAACTGGTTTGGGATTGTATTGTATTGTATGTCTTTATTTATATAGCGCCATAATTATACATAGCGCTTCACAGTAATAATACATGTTGTAATCATATAAATAACAGGTCATGGGAATAAGTGCTTCAGACATAAGAGTAACATTAAGGAAGAGGAGTCCCTGCTCCGAGGAGCTTACAATCTAATTGGTAGGTAGGGAGAATGTATAGAGACAGTAGGAGGGAATTCTAGTAAGTGCATCTGCAGGGGGCCAAGCTTTATGTATCATGTGTCCAGGATTATCCACAGTGCTATTCATATGCTTCTTTAAGCAAATGTGTCTTAAGGTGGGTCTTAAAGGTGGATAGAGAGGGTACTAGTCAGATATTGAGGGGAAGGGCATTCCAGAGGTGTGGGGCAGTCAGTGAGAAAGGCTTAAGGCGGGAGAGGGCTTTAGATACAAAGGGGGTAGAAAGAAGACATCCTTGAGAAGACCGCAAGAGTCGGGATGGTGCATAGCGAGAAATTAAGGCTGAGATGTAAGGGGGGCAGAGGAGTGTAAAGCTTTAAAAGTGAGGAGGAGAATTGAATAGCATATGAATAGCACTGGATAATCCTGGACACATGATATATAAAGCTTGGCCCCCTGCAGACGCACTTACTAGAATTCCCTCCTACTGTCTCTGTACGTTCTCCCTACCTACCAATTAGATTGTAAGCTCCTCAGAGCAGGGACTCCTCTTCCTTAATGTTACTTTTATGTCTGAAGCACTTATTCCCATGACCTGTTATTTATATTATTTGTTATTTATATGAAATGTATTACTACTGCGAAGCGCTATGTACATTTATGGCGCTATATAAATAAAGACATACAATACAATAAAATACATTCAAAATGTTTCTAAAACTTATCGCTTTTTCCTCCGCAATATAACAAAGATACGCCCTTTCCTCTGTTACTCGTCTGCTAAAACTCTGACTCAGGCCCTCATTCTCTCCCGTCTCAATTACTGCAACCTCCTGCTGTCCGGCCTCCCTGCCTCTCACCTGTCTCCCCTACAATCTATATTAAACGCTGAATGTGAGAGGAGAATGTGAGAGAGGAGTCGAGTGTGACCCCTAGGCAGCGTGCTTGGGCTACTGGGTGAATGATCATATTTCCAACAGTAATGTGGAAGGAGGTAGTAGGGCCAGGTTTGGGAGGAAGTATAAGCAGCTCTGTTTTTGCCATGTTAAATTTCAGTCGGTGGATGGCCATCAAGGATGATATTCCAGAGGGACATTCAGAAACTTTGGTCTGTATAGCAGGTGTAAGGTCAGGGGTTGAAAGGTAAAATTGTGTGTCATCAGCATAGAGGTGATATTTAAACCCAAAAGATGTGATTAGGTCACCTAGAGAGAGTGTGTAAAGAGAGAAGAGAAAGGGTCCCAGGACAGAGCCCTGGGGTACCCCCACAGAGAGATCAATAGAGGAGGAAGAGGTGTTAGCAAAAGAGACACTGAAAGTACGATAGGAGAGGTAAGAGGAGATCCAGGATAGAGCTTTGTTCCGAATACCAAGAGTATGGAGAATGTGGAGGAGAAGAGGGTGGTCCATGGTGTCAAATGCTGCAGAGAGGTCGAGTAATATGAGCAGAGTGTAATGACCTCTGTCTTTGGCAGCATGGAGGTCGTCGGTTATTTTATTGAGGGCTGTTTCAGTAGAGTGAGCAGTGCGGAAGCCAGATTGTAGAGGGTCTAGAAAAGTATAGGTGTTGAGAAAGTGTAGCAATCAAGAGAATACAAGACGTTCAAGGAGTTTGGAGGCAAAAGGCCGGAGGGACACAGGTCGATAGTTAGAAGGATAGGTAGGGTCAAGCTTGCTGTTTTTGAGCAATGGTATCACGGTTGCATGTTTGAAGGAGGATGGAAAAGTACCAGAGTAGAGGGAAGAGTTAAAGATCTGTGTGAGCATAGGGATTATAGAAGGAGCAAGAGGTTTTAGGAGCTGGGAAGGAATGGGATCAAGAGGGCAGGTGGTAGAGGGAGAAGAGGAGATCAGCAGTGACACATCCTCCTCCGAGATAGCAGAAAAAGAGTCCAGAAAGGCAGGAGGAGAGTTAGGAAGCGGTGTGGGATGGGAGGAGGCAACAGATGGGATCTTCTGGCGTATGGATTCCACCTTTTCCTTTAAAAAGTCAGCAAAGTCCTGAGGTGAGATGGAGGAAGAAGAGGAGGCAGCCGAGGGTGGTCTGAGTAGAGAGTCAAAGACAGAAAAGAGTCGACGTGGGTTAGACTTGTGCGTGCTGATTACTGATGAAAAGTAGGTTTGTTTAGCCTGAGAGAGGGCAGAGTTGAAACAGGACAGCATAAATTTGTAGTGAAGGAAGTCTGCGAGCATATGAGATTTCCTCCAAAGGCGTTCAGAGGAGCGAGTGGAGGAACGCAGCATCAGCGTGTGGGAATTTAGCCAGGGTCTGGGGTTAGAAGGGCGAGGATGGCAGAGAGAAAGCGGGGCATGTAGGTCAAGAGAGGAGGATAAGGCAGAGTTGTAGTTCCTGACCAGGTTGTCAGGGTCTGAAGTAAAACTGAGAGAGGAGAGGGAGGAGCATAAAGTGGAATCAAAAGCTGGTAGGTTAATGGAGCGCAGGTTTCTGCAAAAACGAGGGCTAGATGGAGATGGAGAGGGGAAGAAGCGTGATAGAGAAAATGAGATGAGGTGATGGTCAGAGAGAGGAAAAGGAGAAATGGAGAAATCGGTGAGAGAAAAGATTTTAGTGAAAACCAGGTCTAGGTAGTGGCCATCTTTGTGGGTGCTAGCTTCAGTCCACTGTTGCAGTCCAAAAGAAGAGGTTAGAGAGAGAAAACGGGAGGCCCAAGGAAGAGAGGGGTCATCAATGTGGCAGTTGAAGTCCCCAAGGAGAAGAACAGGGGAGTCTGAGGAGAGAAAGAAAGAGAGCCAGGATTCAAAGTGAGAGAGAAAGGCAGAGGGGGAATGAGTAGAGGAAGGCGGGCGATAGATGACCGGACTGGGAGAGGCGAGAAGATCTGGACTGTGTGAACCTCAAAGGAGGGAAAAGAAAGAGAGGGGGGAATAGGAAGGGTTCGGTAACGGCAGAGAGAGGAGAGCAGGAGCCCCACGACTCCACCCCTGCCATCAGGGCACAGAGTGTGGGAGAAGGAAAGGTCACCGTAGGAGAGGGCAGGTTCCAGAGCAGAGTCAGACTGAGTGAGCCAGGTCTCAGTTATATCAAAGAGAAGCAGAGAGTGAGAGAGAATGAAGTCATGCACAGAGAGGAACTTGTTAGAGAGGGAGCGAGCATTCCGAACGGCACAGGAGAAAGGGAGAGAGGAGGGAGGGTGGCAGGGGATGGGTATGAGGTTGGAAGGGTTAACCCCAGAAGGAGTACAAGTTGCATGTGGGAGGCGAGGGCGAGAGCATGTAGAAATAAGGCAGGGACCAGGATTAAGAGAGATATCACCAGAAGCAAGGAGGTGAAGCATGGAAAGAAAGAGGGTGTGTGAGGATGATTTGTAGGGGTGTGTTTTAGTGCAGGGTGTATAGCTGTGTGGTGACAGAGGGCGCAAGTAAGAAAGGAGTTCATGTGACCTGAGAAGTGGTGAAGAAAGGAAAGATGGAGATATAAGAATGAAGTTAGAGACATAAGGAGACTGGTAGAAGGAAGTGCATAATTTGAAAATAAGTGAGGTTACAGCAAATATAAAAAGTAAAGGCGGCATCACAGCAATAGTTAAGTGTTGAGATGTGCAGTCTGGGATGATATCCTCCTTTCCAACGTAGATCAAATGCAGGAACCAGAAGCAGTAGGTGGTGTCCACTTTTCCAATTCTTTTTGAACTTCACTTATCCTTATTTTTTCAGAGACATGATGTATTGTTTCATCAGTGGGTTGTCAACTTGGCCATGCACATTTTTAGGCTTTAGCCTTTGAATCCTATGTATATCAGTATTGCTTGACCTGAAGAAGAGAGGATAACTCTCGAAAGCTTGTCCTATGACATAAATTGTTAGTCCAATAAAAAAGGTATCACCTAATACTGAAGAACTCATTTATTCTGCACTATCGCAACTGGACTAACACGGCTATTTTCTGCTTTATATATATATATATATATAAACCATACGATACCGTTTGAAGCACGAGATCAGGAGACAGCACTCTGGTAAGTTTGATCACAAGTTTTTGTATTGAAAAAGACACATAAACCGACGTTTCGGTCCCCCACCACCTTGAGAAAGGTCCCACTGGGGGACCGAAACGTCGGTTTATGTGTCTTTTTCAATACAAAAACTTGTGATCAAACTTACCAGAGTCCTGTCTCCTGATCTCGTGCTTCAAACGGTATCGTATGGTTATATTCTTATGGGACAAGCACCCAATTTTTTCTACTTGCAAGTGGAGTGGAGTGGAGCTGCTTCTGTGGATTCTATATATATACTCTAGGTAGAAACAGACTACTATGTGACAAAGGTGATAGATTTTTATTTGAATACACATAGCTTTTGCAATATTACCAGTAAACCTCCCGATTAGTGATGGAATTTATAAAGAAATAACTATTGGCAGAATAATAAGCATCCCTTTATTTTCTGTGGCTGGTAATAGCTGTAGTAATAGAATGAGGCAGTAGAGAAAAGAAACGTTTACGCATACCTGTGAAATAGGTTTCTACAATAAGTGGCATGAGTGTGTATGTGTATGGTATTTGGGAGGTGGGTTGTGTGTATTGAGGAATATAGTATGTGTATTGGGGGGATATTATGTGTATTGGGGGGTTTATATAGACAAAGGATTGAGGCACACACATACTACTGCAAAAATTGCTTGGCTTTTCTGCATAGTAACCAGCAGAACTGCAGTAACGTTTCGGGGACACAGCCCCACCCTGAGACAAAAATCAACATGTGTATTGTGGGGATTATTATGTGTATTGGGGCCATGGGGTTGTTATGTGATTTGGGGGAGAAGTGGGGGTGTGGGAGAGAGAGGTGTGGGTGTGGGTGGGGAGAGATACAGGTGGTGGTGTGGGGTGAGAGACAGAGGTGGGGGCATGAGCGAAAGGCAGCACATGGTCATGACATTGTGGGGATAGGGAGTCGTTTGCTGTCTGCAGCCCTGAATATCAGAACCTCTTTTTATTTCACAAAAAGAAAAGCACTGGATCATTGGCACTCGTTGATATTTAGGATAGTCTTGTGTTAATTCCTACAACAGACATTGGCGTTCACCAAAGTTCGAGTTTGCCATAAAATAGAAATATCTTGTTTGTGCTAATTTTCGTTTAATTAAACTGGGCAGAAAAACTTTCATGGGTTTGCAAAAATTGAGAAAAGTTTGCGCAAATGTTCTCGCTCCAAACTACAACTTCTCTCATCTCTACCCAAACGTTTTGCATTCCTGTACCTCATAAGTAAATAAAAACGTCTTGCCATTTCCTCTGAGCCTGCTTCCCTCTAGCTTCAGAGCATAACTCCGCACACACGGTATGGTAATACAACGCATTATGGCAACCCACTGTATAGCATCATTTCTTTAGCCCCATCACATGGATAGGCTAACAATATGTTGCAAGACCCTCCAGCAGAAGCAAGCTGGACATAAACACAATGCTGTACATGTAATAGGGAGAAATCCTGTCAAACAAATTATATCAGCTCCTTAGTAGCCAAAGCGACTGTCAGGACATGATCATCCTATGCCTCTAAAGCATACAGTACAAAGCATAACAAATAAGTATAAAAGGGTATTACTAACCATTTCATTACCATGGGAGTCAGTTTCTTCATACCTAAGACACTAGTGCTTAAAATGTGGGTGTCTGTTGGACCACAATTACTACATAATGACTATACAATCCCAGTGGCAAAGAATTTAACCCTCCCAGCTAGGAGGTATAGATAGTTCTGTCTTTCTCAGGGGGCCAGGGAGAAGTGCTACAGGGTTCTTACTGTAGGCAGGGCAGCGAGTAAAGACTTTTATTTATTTTTAAATAGAAAATCTTTTTTTGTAGAATTTTCAACAATAGGAACAATGATTTTCTTACACCAATAATATTTTCTCTGAATAGGGCTTCAGTCTGAAGAAGGCACTTTATAGGCTTTAAGAGATAAGGATGATTCCCAGAGGAGACAACTATCAAGCTAGGACTAAGGCACACCTTCTGAAATGGAGATAATTAGACCCTCTATTTCAGGACCCTCAATTACTCACAGGACCCCTGTCCTCCCGATGCTCTCGAAGTCTTCTGACCACTTGCCCTGACTAACCCTTGGGGAAATTCTCTCAATGCTCCAGGCTCTGATACCCTCCTAAATGTTGAACTCCTTTAAGACAGTGATTTGATTTTGCAGAACAACCTGAACTAACTAACTACATTTACAGAACAAATTTAGAGACACTGAAACTAAGGACTTAGCTATTCATACCATAGGATTAAAACTTCTCCCCCTCCTTTGCTCCCCTAGACCCAAAAGCAATAGTTTAACCCTTCAGCAACCAGTATACGTTCGTAATCAATATAGCGGATTACAAAAACAAGGCTGCGTCCCCCTCCCCCCGAATTAATTACAAGATTCTTCACACGATAATGCTTAATTCACGGGCCCAGTCGCCTTCTTCAATATGCAGGCAAAGTATCCTCACCGGGGAGAAAAGACAGCGGTCACGGCCGCACAGCAAATGAACAAGGCTGGACTGTGCTATAAAAAAATCTTTATTATGCTATGGGTATTTAAAAAGAGAGAGAGGGAAGCACCCCCCGCAACTCTAACGCGTTTCAGCCACAAAGGGCCTTTCTCAAAGAGAGCGCTGCAGACCGGACAGACTTTAAAGATTCCAGTGAGTTATTGATTTTTATTTGTTACTTCATTGCGGAGTTCCCAGGTGTTGTGGCTCATATTGTGCGAGACTCAAGGGGTCTGGGAGGGTCCACGGACTTCCCCCAGACATCCCCAGATAGTCACTGCCAGACCACAGCCCAAATAGGGGTTATTAATCTCTCTATACTCTGCCCCTCTGGACACAGCAGTATTTTTTTCAACTAAGTAAGCCCTGCAGCACTGGCTTATTGAGGGGTGAAGGTCCCTCAATGTTCTCTTTATGCCTTCTTCAATATGAACCAATCATGATTCCTCCACAACCCATTATCAACTGCATGTGACTTTACCAACCAACTGGGAAATTGTGGAATAATGTTTTGGGTTACATTTGTTTAAATTCATCACCTATAGCAGGTACTGCATGTCCATATTTGTTATGTATATACATAGCAGCCATAATATGCATAGTCAAGATAAGCCTGATGCCTAGCTGGGACAAGGGATACAAATTGTTCATATTTTTATGTGATAATCTTCGCTCTGTAATTAGACATCTTTAAATAGCAAATATTGCTGATATTTTCTGCAGTAAAAAGCTTATTTTCACTGTTTTACCGATGGAAATATGCCTGTAGTGAATTGGTCAAAAGAAATATTAAGCGATATTGCATAGTAAAGCTGTAAAATGTTCCAGAGGAGGAGTGCAAATAAGCACTTACACCCAAAGTCATAATGATAGTATTTCTTACACTGGTGATATACTGTAGTACATATCCTGATTTATTTTTTCCCATGGCCAGAGTTTGTTGGGGAAAAAAAGATTCCTGCAGACCGCAGCTGCACCCTGAGAATGCCATGTGGATATAGTAGTGGTACAATATAACATAATTCTTCCTTTTAATATAATATTTCCTCCTCACTGCAGACAATACTGTATGTGTTCTTTTTTCCTTTAACAAGATAGAGAATTCCATGCCCCGGGGACACAAAACAGAGTGAACATGGTTTTTGTGTTTTACAGATAAAATGCCAAGAATGTTGGGATTTAAGATAATTCAGGTAAACTAAAATCTGTCTCACCTTTTTTTTTTCTGAGATGTCAACATGTGTATGCTTAAAATAGCGTAACAGATTAGGTTCTGTATATGTATAGGTAAATGTGTCAGTGGGATAACACATGGTAAATATGGAATAATTTACTCAAATATAACACTCAAAATACTTTCCCTGAAAAAATAGAAACCGCACAATGAATTCAATATTCCAATGTTTACTTTCTAATTTCCATCTCGAAAACAGCTCTTTTTTTTCATACTTACATGGATTAACTTTGACATTTTGGAGACGACTACTATGTTCTCTGCACATATTTTTTTATTTATTTACCTCTTCTATGTAAAATAAACTTTCAAAATGTTGGATGTGTGCAGTCACATTCAGCATTATTTTATATTGCACTATGTTTAATTTCAGAGTAGGTGTTCTCCTAATGTAACTACTGAATTTTGTTCTATCTCTCTAAGGGGCCTATTCTATAAGCCTTCATAAAAAAAATCGCTGGGTCGGTTATGCTGCCAGTTTTTTGAGCGTTGCTATCACAGTATTCAGAAAGCCTTGATTACCTGTGATAGCAAAATTCCCAAAATGGACAGAAACCCCTGCTTCCCGAGATACAGGCCCCGTTATGGTGTGCCGGTATCTCCTATGAATTTAAATGTCTCGCGTCACGTGACCATGGGAGTAAAATGCATAAAAGATACTGGCACCCAATAACGGGGCCTGTATCTCTGGAAGCAGGGGGTCCCCGGACATCAAATGAAGATGGTTCTGCTCCGGAGACCCCCTGCTCATCGACACTAGTAGTAAAATGTATATTAAAACAGCTTTATTACACTATTGGCTAGCCGCTAAGGCAATGAAGCTGTTAAACCTCAATAACCTGTTTCTTGAGGTAGAGGGGTGGATGAAGGGGGTAGTAGTCCCATGGTGGGTGGCTAGACCTACCTGGAAGGTTGCAGGAGGAGCTAACCCCTTCACTACCATAGTGGTGGGAACTGCTATGGTAATGAAGGGTTTAACCAGTCCCTCACCCCCTGGAAGTCCTAAACATCCATCCTTGGGGCTACTACCCTCTTCACCCAATCACTCTAACCCCAAGAAACAAAAATAAACACAACAACCCTACTACCCACCTCCTCTACCCGAACAACCTGCCACAACACAACAGTACAGTAATGAGCAAAATTACTATTATCCATATATGTGTAATAGTGCATATGCCCATTATAAAATCAAACAGTAGGCAGCAAGTAAATAAAATGTTCTACTTACCCCTGCCATCATGAAGGGCGTTCTCGTCAGCATAATCCAGGTCCTTGTCCTCCGTTGCCAGCAAGAGTACAAGAAAAAAATACAATCTAATGGCCCCTAAACCCTTAATCACTTTAGCGATTAATAACCTCTATAATAATTAAGGGGTTAACCCCCATCCCCCGCTACCCACCCGGAGACCTAATCACCCACCCCCGACCCCCTGTACCCACTCTCTACCAATTGATTGGCACAGTGGTATTTCATACCCATATAATATGGGCATGATAAGCCACTATTACTGTCAATGGTCAACCTAATAAAAATAATTAAGGTCAAAAATACACAATAATAAAAGAAATACACAAGCAACTAAACACCCCAACAATTAAAGAACTAAAAGGCCTCAGCTACACATTAATTACATTAATCTATCAGTAAAACAGCAAAATAATTACATATATGTTAGTCCAAAACATAAGAATACAAATAAATAAGCACCTATCCAACGAATCAATTAAAGAAATAAAACCACTAGCCAACCAATCAATTAAAGAAATGAAAGCACTAGCCAACAAAACAAATAATTAATTTAAATCGCTAACCAATCCTAAAATGTACTAAAAACAAACAATCCAAATTCAAAACAATTTAATCCAAACACTAGACAGAAATCGAAAAAATAACAATCAATAGAAAACAAGCATTTGCTAAGAAATGCATTGGCTGTCAATGTATTTATCTGTACCCTAAAGGGGCACAGATGAATACATTATTAATCAATTGGCAATCACAAACATAAAAATAAATAAATACAATGAAAAAACCCTGAAAAAATACAATTACATGCATTCAATATTTATCTTACCTTTAGAAGTCTTCACCCTCCAAATCCTGGCATATATGGAAGATCTCGACCCGCGACGTCATCATCGGCAATCCATCTCCATCCTTCTTGAAGATCAGCATCAGGTACCAAAATCTTCTTTCTTTTATCTTCTCTCACCGTCTTCTATTTTCTTCTATAATTATTTTCTTCTTTTCTTCCATCTTCTGATTTCTTTCTTTCAATCCAAAGTACCCCATGGTAAATCCAAACTGCTCACTCTATCCACCTTTAAGACCCACCTAAGACACACTTGCTTAAAGAAGCATATGAGTAGCACCGTAGATATTACTAGACACATGATACATAAAGCTTGGCCCCCTGCAGAAGCACTTACCAAAATGCCCTCCTACTGTTTCTGTACGTTCCTCCTACATACCAATTAGATTGTAAGCTCCTCGGAGCAGGGACTCCTCTTCCTAAATGTTACGTTTGTCTGAAGCACTTATTCCCATGACCTGTTATTTATATCATTTGTTATTTGTATGCTTACCACATGTATTACTACTGTGAAGCGCTATGTACATTAATGGTGCTATACAAATAAAGACATACAATACAATACAATATAAACGGATGTTGCCTCGTCGAGATCTTCTGCTAAAATAAGATGAACAGGCCTTTTATATAGCCTGTGATGTCACATTTTAGGGTCAGATGGTACAGCTCCAATCCAATGGACCCTGTATCATGTGTCCGCCGTTTTTTTTTCTAAGGATGTGATGTCATCTCAAAGGAAAGTACGTCACATCCTTAAAATCACGTCTCATTTCACATGGTAGTACAACCAATGGGATTGAAGACAATCCCATTGGTTGCTGTACCATGTGATAGGTCACATTAGTTCAAAAGGATGTGACATCATCCCTTAAAGTGATGTCACATCCTTTATAGAAGACGGTGAGAGATAAAGATAAAAGAATAAAGATTTTGGTACCTGATGCTGATCTTCAAGGAGGATTGAGATGGATTGCCGGTGATGACGTCGCAGGTCGAGAGCTTCCAGATAAGCCGGGATACGGAGGGTGAAGACTTCTAAAGGTAAGATAAATATTGATTTATGTAATTGTATTTTTTCAGGTTTTTTCAGTGTATTTATTTATTTTTATGTTTATGATTGCCCATTGACTGATAATGTATTAATCTGTGCCTGGGTACAGATAAATACAGTAACAGCCAATTAATTTTTTGGCAAATGCTTGTTTTCTATTGATTGTTATTTTTTCGAATTCTGTTTGTTTGGATTAAATTGTTTTGAAATTGGATGGCTTGTTGTTAGTACATTTTAGGATTGATTAGCATTGTAAATTAATTATTTGTTTTGTTGGCTAGTGTTATTAATTCTTTAATTGATTGGTTGGATAGGTGTTTATTTATTTGTATTTTTATGTTTTGGAATAACATAATTTTAATTTTTTTTGCTGTTTTACTGATAGATTAATGTAATTGATGTGTAGTTGAGGCATTTTAGTAGATACACGAAATCCAGGGGGAGCATAAAGGAGAAACACACAGAAACACAGAAAATCTAAGTGCAGCGGAATTGCAAAAAATGGGCAGTATGCTCCAAAACTTGGCTCGTGTAGAATGTCTACTTACAAACTGTAAGATTTAAAACAGCAGTAAAGGCAAAGCAGTCAATCGATGGTAGGTGTCAGTTCAGAGTCATCAGGTCAGCCCCGGTACTCAGAGTGGAATATAACCCAAGTGTGGAGAGAGAGGAAAACACTGCATAGCACAGATCAACCAGGTATAAAATTTTAATCTAAATGAAAATATATGCACTTACAATGTATCAAATAAAATCGGGCATGTCACACTGCAATAGTGTACAGGAGAGAATGTCAGCAAGACTGCTCACGTCCCGTGGCTCCCAATAGATCTCCGTCTCCAGCCCCTGCTCCGTCGCGTCACTGCAAGACTGGGCGTCTGACGTCAGATCCGGTTGCGCTCCGGTGGTGACTCGGCTTCCCGCAGCTCCTCTCCAAATTGCTCCCCGTAACAGGATGACTCCCACTCTATGCGTTTCGCCACGCATGATTCCCTGACTAAGTATTTTACGAAACGCGTAGGAGGTGCGCTTTATTGCGTTGTTCCAGTTTATATTCTGGACTCTATCACAGTCATTGCGTTTATTGTCCCCACTCGGACACACGCACCCGCAGCTACTCTACACCGCCGGAACGTCCGAGACTCGACGGAGTCGCAGTGACGTCATCAAAAGGTCTACCTGGAAGTCTGACACGAGGATCTCAATAGACCAGTGCCGGTGCGGTTGCATCTGAGGATCGTAATAGATGTTAAAGACCGGATCGAGAGACCATTGCCAAGAGCCTGGGAGATAAAGACATCATCTCTTAGAGTGGCCCAGAATTGACCGGGTTGGTGCAGAAGAGCGGGTGATGTGGTAACATGTGCCTAACATGTTATGTTTATACAATTTTACCTTGATGTACATGCGATACTTACCTGCTGAAATATTTTCACAATATATCTAAATATTACATAATGAGGTTTTGCACTGTTTTTTCTTTTGTTTCTTCGATCACCTGTTTAGTTGTTTTTGCGCCGTTTAATCACTTTACTATCAGTACCGTTGAGGCCTTTTAGTTCTTTTATTGTTGGGGTGTTTAGGTGCTTAGGCATTTCTTTTATTATTGTGTATTTTTGGCCTTAAATATTTTTATTAGGTTGACTATTGACTGCTATAGTAGCTTATCATGCCCATATTATATGTTTTTTTTTGTTATACCTTGACGTTGGTATGCAGGCTTATGACGCTTTGGCCAAAGGGTTTAACTAAATAACCAAGAAAATATTATTATTGAAGTATTTGTACTTTATACTTATTACCATATATGTTTTGTCAATTGGATGTAGCATTAAGCAACCCTGTCTTTTGCCATATTATATGGGTATGACATACCACTGTGCCAATCAATGGGTGGGTGTAGTTGGGCCAGGGTGGGTGTTTAGGCCTCCCGGGTGGGTAGCGGGGGACAGGGGTTAACCCCTTAATTACTATAGCGGTTATTAATCGCTACGGTGATTAAGGGGTTAGGGGCCATTAGATTGTATTTTTTTTCTTGAACTCTTGCTGGCAACGGAGGACAAGGACCTGCAATATGCTGACGAGGATGCCTTCCATGATGGCAGGGGTAAATTGAACATTTTATTTACTTTATGCTGGCTGCCTAATGTTTGATTTTATAATGGGCAAATGCGCTATTATCCATATGGGGATAATAGTAATTTTGCCCATTACTATACTGTATGTGTTGTGGGGGTTGTTGGGGGTGGGTAGTAGGGCTGTTGTGTGTATTTTTGTTTATTGTGGGTAGAGGGATTGGGTGAAGGGGGTAGTATCCCCAAGGATGGATGTTTAGGCCTTTCGAGTTGTAGTGGGAGGGGTTAACCCCTTCAATACCTTAGCGGTATTAACCGCTAAGGTAATTAAGGGATTAACTCCACCCGCAGGGCCTAAACTCCCACCAAGGGCCAAATATCACCAAACTCCGCTACACCACAATAAACATGGCACTGTTAGTTAACCCCTTTATAGCCTTAGCAGTCAGTCGCTAACTAATGAAGTTGCCTGTAAATGCAGTTTTATTGCATGGGATTCATGCCGGGGGTCTCCGGTGCTAATATTAATGGGTGTCAGCTCCGGAGACTCCCGGCATCAATCCTATGCAGGAAAAATGCATTTTTTTTTTCTAAGTCATCTCTGGCTGCCTTCTCTGCAGCTTCTCCCCAGCCTCACACAAACTTTTCCTGCCATGAGGATTTTGGGAGAAACTTGCCATTTTAGAGCCGTGATTAGCCTCGATAAACTAATCAAGGCTACTAAAATTGCACGTGTTTCAGAACCTGCTGATAAGTGGCTTATCACCGCTCACACGGCGATCTGTTTTGGTGGCTGAAAAAAAGGTGCTATTTATACCTTTATCACCCACTTATCAAGGCTTACAGAATAGTAATGGGCATTTTAGCTGAAAAGGCCTTGATAAGTTTGTTATCGAGGCTTATAGAATAGGCCCCTATGTCTTTACTGTTAGCAGACATTTTTTTAACAACCTGAACTGCTTTGATACACTGCAATGTGTGATGTCCTGCTGTTTCCTTTACCGTAAGCAGCAATACAGCTATAATTGCAAAAGGAAATTAAAAGTTGAAGTAATAAAGCCTCATGTTACCTATTCCTGATGTGTAGCAGAGCTGTCAAATTATTGCAGGTCAGAGCCTGCACTGTCATTGCTTGTTTTCAAAACATCCTGATGAGTACCAGGATCAAGATATCCCTACTGCAAACAAACACAAATCACACAGTATACTTGCCATTTTGTATTTAAAGCTGCCAGTTAAGTAGCACTACTTCTTTAAAAGCAAGAGACATGCTTAGTGCCTTAATTATGCAGCTATGAAGTGGCGTATCCCACTGTGATCAGCCAAAACTGGCCATTGACTTGAGTTCCAGTTTTTACTTAAAGCAATAAGACCCTTATTAAACCTCAGGCCTGATTTAAGCTAATGGCAGTTTTTGGCCTATGTGATTAGCTGCTTTGGACCCTATTGAATAAGAGTCAAAGAGAGAAAGAAGCATGTCTAATAGTTTTGTATGTAGAATACCACTGTTGTCACCATTAGTTCTGTGAATTTTATGTGAAAATAGATCATCTTAAACACTGAAAACTGGGAAGGAAGGACTCCAAGAATGTGTATCCCGAGTTTCAAACTGGAGCATTGTTCCAAGGGCAAAGTGCATCATTTGGACTCTGCGTCACTTCTCCTCCATGTCATCCAATTATAATACTGTGGTGAGCAATTCATGCTCTAATTGAGTCTAAAGACATGTCTTAAGGGAGAGCAAATTTGATCTGAAGCTTTCTATTCTTGGGGTATAGTTACTAATAGAGGATGGGATGTGGTACCTCGCACCAAACACTGTTATAATAGAGGAGTCGCATGGAGGTTGTGTGCTACCAGGGAGATAGACAAACATCAGAAAAAAAGTGGTTTGTATCTATAGGGTACTTGCCACTTATAGAAATCCCTAATATAGTGGTGCACAACAGACCATGAGGTAAAAATATAGGTCCAATGATGCTCACACTGAGTCTGTTAAAAATGAGTTTACATGCACCGGATCAAAGCGCTCTTATTGCCGGTGAAGTAGGTATTGCCAAGTTGGGTTGTCTTGTTGCGTGGCAGGACCAAAAATCTTGATTAATTAAACACCACCCAAGCTTTGTATGATTCTTGGTATGTTTGTACAGGTTGGCAGAGACGTGTATATCATGTACACCTACTAATTAGAGAGGGGGGCACAGGATATAGCAGCCCCTAGAGAGATCTATGTTGATTAGCTATTCTCTGTGTATGGCATATGTATTCCATATACAGCAGTTGTTTAGAGGGTTAAGAAGAACTCTCCTGGTTCAGATGTGCACTATTTATTTGCTAAGAACTGGTGCCCAGCTATGTTTTGCTGGTTCCTACGCTTTCTCCGTATGTCTTAAATGCTTTCTTGCAGCACATATATGTTATGACACTTAAAAGTGAATCTCATTTAATTTATTATTTATTTTCTTATATTATTATATTATGTATTTGCTCCACATTTAGAGGTGTCAGAACGTGTTGTACTTGGGTGCTTGTACAGAGATCTTATGTAATCCTAATAGATCCTGCAGACTGTGATAAAACACTAGCTGCTTTAAGCAGTGTTAATATCCTGTGTCTGTCCATTTGTCTACACTGACAAGAGATTCACTTTTAAGTGTCATAACATATATACCCTGTGGTGACCAGTTTTGTCTAGGGACGACGGCCCAGCAAACCCCCTGTTGGTGGCCCTAACCGCCTGCGCCCCCCCTAAATAATCATGCGCCAACCAGTTTCCGCACCGCTCAGAGGTTTCTTGTTACGTTCACGTGACACACCTACACACTGCAGCCCACACACTAACGCAACACACAGTTTGGAAAGCTCTGCCCTACACCCACCACATCATAAATATATATTTATGTAAATAGAGTGCTACTGGGCGTGGCAAATGTATACAACAAAAGACGGGGGAGCCCAAAGCGACATCCAATTGACAAAACATATATGGTAATAAGTATAAAGTTTAAATACTTCAATAATAATAATAATTACTTGGTTATTTAGTTAAACCCTTTGGCCAAAGCGTCGTAAGCCTGCATACAAAACGTCAAGATATAACCAAAAATGCAGGTCCTACACTACACTGTGAATATGTGAAAATAGGTGGAGCGGGGAGTGGATGGACTGGGCGCTTCCCAAGTGATAATTAATAAATAGTGTTATAGGTGAAACACAGAATAAACACAAATGCACCTTACACCAAAAAAGTGACTAATAAATAAAAGTGTATATCGCAGCTCAACTTCCTCTGGTGGGACAGTTCCAAGTCCCAGGATGTAGAATTTTCTTTGCTTGGAGGTGAGGAGGAGCGCAGGAAAATACCGTGGCATATATGAAAAAAATTAAATATATATATATAGTGCAGACTGTAATCACTGCTTCAGTTCCTTATATGTCTACAAGAATGAAACTCACAAAAATCGCTGTAAATTGTCACATGTCAGAGATCCTTCTCTCTCTGACTGGAGCCCTTTAAACCTCAAATGTCAGGATATCCCTCAATGGGAGGATACGATACTACACTGTGGACCCTTCCCTTTACATTTGTATGAGGGGAAAGAACCATAGTAGATCCTGTTCTTGCAGCAAAGTGAAAAGACCTCCCAAGTTAAAAAGGTGAGGAGGAGTGAGCTCTGGGGGGAGGTGCCACCTACCTCCATACAACTGATACCAGTCAGAAATGAATTAACACACACATTCCCAGCTAGCTCAAACTCCTACACCCACCCCATCATGAATATAGACAAAGCTGTTACATTTTATGATTTATATTCTATTAATGCTAATTGTATTAACGCTGTATAAGTTTAGCATTTTATAGATTACCAACATTTGTCATTCTTAAATTGAATTGCTAAATAACATGGTTTTGCTAAAATGGCTAAAGTAGGCTTATGTTGAATATTCCATTTCACACAGTAACCGGATATGAAAGACTGTATATGGCGATAATTTTATTGGTAGGTCAACTGATATGCTTAGCTTCGCATTTGTCTATAGATATTTATGCTGTTTTGATTATCTGGTGTGGCCCTTCTCCTGCATAAGATGAATTACCCAGAGCTCCGTAATCAATAAAATCATCTTTGCTTCAAACTTCCCAGTCTTAGCCGTGACAGGTTTGACTCCTAACAATGATCTCTTATATCAGCTTTGTATAAAAACAATGATCTCTTATATCAGCTTTGTATAAAAAAAAATGTATAACAAATGTATGTACAGTATAATCATTTTTATCTACATAGTTTTGAAGTTGCGAATAAATACACGAGAAAGCTCACAGCTAGAAGGCATTTGTTTTTTCAATAAAAAGTGATCCCTCTACTACACTGATGAAAAAAACATTGTTAAATTTAGAGACTGAAGATAATTTTAAACATACAAACTTAAAGCAAAATCCCACCTTTTAACTCTTACCACATTTTTTAATTGGTTCAAATTTGTCAGTTCCTTGATAAAGTGTATACTCCATACACGAAACGCGTAGGAGGATGTCTACCTCCTTTTTTAACATGGTTCAATAAAGATCATTTTTTATTTACTATTTTCGTGACCCACTCCATTGGCTGTGCGTCAGTTTCTTCCTTTTTCTCCAATGAAAGCCACTCTACTTGGCTGCCCGCAAACCAGGATACAAAGGATTGGGGCATATCTGTGAGTACA
>WSYH01008135.1:0-30374 GCA_036426205.1 Ascaphus truei | reverse complement strand
CCTGTGCTCCCCCTCTCTATGTGCATCCCTCTCCCTCTGTGCTCCCCTTCTCTATGTGCACCCCTCTCCTCCTGTGCTCCCCCTGTCTATCTGTACCCCTCTCCTCCTGTGCTCCCCCTTTCTGCACCCCTCCTCCTGTGCTCCCCCTCTCTATGTGCACCCCCTCTCTATGTGCACCCCCTCTCCTCCTGTGCTCCCCCTTTCTGCACCCCTCTCCTCCCCCTCTCTATGTGCACCCCCTCTCCTCCTATACTCCCCCTCTCTGCATCCCTCTCCTCCTTTCCTTCCCCTCTCTATGTGCACCCCTCTACTCCTGTGCCCCCCAAATGGGACAGGAGAGCCCCCTTTGCTGGTAATTACTGACTGAAAGAGACGGGTGGGACTGGAAGACTTGCAGAGCGTCATTTAGAGCAGGGGTTCTCAAGTCCAGTCCTCAAGCCCCCCCCCCCCCCCACCACATGGTCAGGTTTTCAGGATAGTCCAGTTTCAGCACAGGTGGCTCAATCAGTCCCTGCTTCAGCACAGGTAGCTCAATCAGTCCCTGCTTCAGCACAGGTAGCTCAATCAGTCCCTGCTTCAGCACAGGTATCTCAATCAGTCCCTGCTTCAGCACAGGTGCCTCAATCAGTGGCTCAGTCTTTGAAGCTGAAGCTGAGATATCCTTAAAACCTGACCTGTTGGGGGAGGGGGGGGGAGTGGAGGACTGGAGTTGAGCCCCCTGACTCTACTTTCGAAGATTACAACCAGTGCGTGAGGGATCACCGTTGCTCCCCCAAGCCTGCACCCCGTCACTTTGCAGGACCCCCGGCGGACACACAAACTCTCACCTCCTCCACCTTCCGAGCGGCTCCGAGCTCTTCCCAGGACAGCAGCAAGCGAGGGTAGCGACCGGCCAGGCTAGCAGCAAGACGAGCGCGAAGAGAGCAGCCCGGAGAGGGAGCAGCAGCAGAGCGCATGCCCCCATCTGCAGAGACATAAGGACACGTTACTGGCTGGGGTAACTGTCACGGTAGCTTATGACAAGATATAATGAACACCAAATATCCGGGTTGAACTGAACGAGGCTTAGATATAATAAAATATAATTTATTCCTTAAAAAAGGTGAACACAGCAATATAGTACAATTAACAGGCAAGAAGGTAACACTTACTTAGGGTTGGGGGATGTAGAAGTATCAGCTAGCAATTCTCCATCAATCCGGTGACATTCCAGGTGGAATTAGAAGAACAACTAAAAACTGTAGGGTTGACACAGTTTATATACCTGTGTAACCCTATTCTTAACATTGAATACAGACTATTGGTGAACAATTATCTGTATCCAATCCCTAACGTGAAGACACAGATTAAAACATGCCGCCCAGCTAGTTCGCCCATGTGTACTGGGACTCTGAGGATCTTATTTCTGTAGCCCCATAATTAAATCAGGGGCGACGACCAGTCTACCAAATTAAGTATCTGGTAGGATCTGCATTGTTTGTAGGTGTAGACATAACACTTACAAACCACTCCAGTTTGATGATTCTCCGCCCTCAGGTAACAATTAGAGTGGCAGAGTCTGTTGATTAGTACTTGGTCTGTTGATTAGTACCTCGTGTAAACAATCAGGGCAGTTAACTTTTGATCACAGTGCTTATGCTCAATCAGCCGGCTGCCCTTCATGACCTATTAGCATAGCAGATGGAGTCTGCATTTTCAGAACAGATCCAAAATACCATACATATACACTTTAATATCTACACATATTAATAAGTTCCATTCTGGTGGGCTCAGTGGGTCGAAATTTGCCAGTTTTTAATGCCTACAGTGACTCCACACATTGGCCAAATATCAACTCTCTGCGACCTCCAGAACTGGAGATACAGAAATGCACTTTAAAACATCTTTAAAATACAGGATTATAATGAAACATGGGAACAGGGGAACATACATTTTCATGACATGACAAGGTGTAAACCACATTCCTGGACTGCAGTCCAGTTAACCCCTTGCCTCCCTGGTGAGGTCTGGGAGTGGCCATATGGGGTGCAACCCCTTTAATACCGGGCCAACCCCCCTCTCCCTCTACAGTAACACAGGCATTCTCACGCAGCGAGACATGCTGTGCGTGTGGCTTTAAACAGGCCATCCAAACATCACTTTGTTGTAATATATGCCGCCTTTGATTACCTTTGTTGAAAACTCATTACCTAAGTTGACGATCAATTAGTTCTCCCATGATCGATCAGCAAAGATGCTGCTTCCCAGGGTTCACTAAATGGCCGCCTTTCAGTTTCAATCAACCCTTCAGTCAGTGCAACTCAGCAGCTACAATGTATTTTTATGTTACTATAAGGTAACATTATCTATTGTTACAGTTTGCAGCTCAAAAGGCTAGGAATATTGGCAACAAATGATCACAAGCAGGGAAGTGTTACAAATATCTTGCACTGACGGGGAGGTGGGATAAAACCTGCTATAGAAATCAAAGGATGCTCAGTATATTACCACTCATTAAACATGGCATTAAGAGTTGAATTTAAAAAACGCAGTAAGTATTATCTAGTACTACAGAACTTATTTTAAAAAATGTAGGATATTGTATGGATTACTAAACTGATGACTTACGAACTAAACAGGCATTTTCGGCGATTAAGGTACTTCATGGAGGTTTAAATCTCCCGCATCACACCGCAACAGATGACGTCTCCGATTTAAACCTCCATTTTGTTTCCCCTGGAGGTGATACTACCGGCACCACCTTCCCCGGCAAAGATCTCGGTAACCAAGGGATCCCCGGAACTGAAATGAATGAGGTCCAGGTCCAGAGCCCCCCTACTTCCTAACCTACACATGTAAAAACGTGGCAAGAAAAGCAACTCAAGGGGAACTGCCCCTTTATGATTTGAGGAGGGTCGGCAGGAGGAGTTAGGAGCGAAGAGGTACATATAGAGAAACATAGGAACAAAGAATTCGACGGCAGATGAGAACCACTTGGTCCAACTAGTGTATATATTATACAGTACAGTATATAATACTGTATATGTATTTGTGTGTACTGTATGTCAGGGGCGTAGCTATAGCCTGGACAGCCCGCGCTCTTGGGGGGCCCGCTCTCCCCATGGTACGCTCCGGCTAACGGGGGGACAGACAGGGACCCGGTTGTTGCTGGCAGGCTGGAGGCCGCCGGGCCCAGCTCTCCCCTGCTGCAGATTTCTCTCCCTCACACTCTGTCCCACGCTGGCGCACGGCGGAACACACTGCCGGCGGAAGCTCCGCGTGGGACAGAGTGTGAGGGAGAGAAGCCTGCAGCAGGGGAGAGCTGGGCCCGGCGGCAACTGCTTTGTACGGCTGCCAGCCATCCCCCACCAAGTCCCGGCCTGAGACCAAGCTAAGTCGGGGTATTTATTATGTATTGGAGGGGGGGGGGTGTATTTATTCTGTATTGAGAGAGAGAGTCCTGTTCCTGCTCTGGAAGAGAGAGGAGGCAGAGAGCTATCAGTCTCTCCTATGGCAGGATGAGTGTGCTCACCCCCAGCTTCTGAGCTGGGGGAATATCAGACTCATCAGACACAGCCACAGAGTTGCCCTACAAAGCACCATCCAGAGGTATGGAGACTCTGAGACCTTGCATCGCTGTGAGAAGATCTGCTGTGTATGCCACCCAATAAAGACCCTGTTCAGAATAAACCCCTGTCTGAGTATCTGTCCTTGGGCAGGGGGAGGAAGAGCACAATAGTGGGGGCTGACCTCTGAACTCCTTGGAGCCCACTACTGCTGGAGGCACAAGCACCAAGAGAAAGAACAAAGATGATATCCAAAAGCCTGTCCTGGTCTCCACTACAACGCAGGCAGCTCAGATCTCCTGGAGCCAACAGGTATGCCTCAGCACCACACTGGTATAGGGGGGGGGGGGGGGGGGGCGTGGGGAAAAGTGCATTGGTGAGCGGGGTGTAGTTTGTATTACGTTATCGGGGAGTATTTATTATTTATTGGGAGTGTGGTTATTTATTTTGTATTAGAAGAGGGGGGGGGGGGGATAATTTTATTATGTATTGGGCAGGGGGTGTATTTTTTTAATTATGTATTGGGGAGCAGGGGGTGTATTTGTATTACGTATTGAGGGGTATTTATTATTTATTGGGGAGGTGGGGTGTATTTATTTTGTATTGGGGAGGGTTTTATTTCTTTATATTGGGAGAGGGGTTGGTGAATTTTTATGTTGGGCGGCGGGTTTTTGTTTTCGGTCTTGGGGCGGGGCGTTGTCTGTTCTATTCTGTATTGGGCTGGGGGTGTTGTTTTCTTCTGGTCGTGGGTGCTGATTTTCGTCTTGGAGGCGGGGGGGGTTGTCTCTTTTATCTTATGTTTGGAGCGGGGGGGGTGTCATTTTTCTTCTTGTCTTGGGCGGGGGCGTGTTTGTATTATTGAGGGGGGATGTGATTTTTACTGTTTGGGAGGTTTTTTTTATGTATGGGTGGTGTATTTTTATGGGAGGTGGGGTGTCATTTTTATTTGTTGGAGGTATTTACTTTTTGGGATGTTTTCATTATGTGCGGCTGGGCAGGTTTTTTTTTTATTATGTTAAGGTGAGGTGGTTGTCTGTTTTTTTCTGATCTATTGCATGGTGCGGATGTGTACATTTTTTCTTTCTTGTGTTCGGTCGGGTGTATATTCTCTTCTTTGGTGTCGTTTTTCTTTGTCTTGTGCGTAGGAGTGTCTTTTTTCTTTTCTGTATCTTTGTCCGGTCGTCTTCTTTGATCTTCCTATACTTGGGGCTCGTGTTCTTTTTCATGTTGTCTTTCGTGGTTGTTTTCCATCTTTCTCTCCCTTTCATTTGGCGCGTGTCTTTTTTCTGTGTCGGTGCGGTGTCTTTTATCTTCTGGCCTTCCTGCTGCCCTGCGATGGGCGGGCATCGCTGCGTGCGCGGCGGGAAGCAATATTCCAGTCCAATGAATATTAGGGGCCCTGATTTTTTTTTTGTGCCCGGGGCCCGCGCTTTCTAGCTACCCACGTGTGTGTGTGTGTGTGTGGTGTGTTGTGTGGTGGTGTGGTGGTGGTGTGTGTGTGTGTGTTGTGTGTGTGTGAGTGTGTGTGTGGTAGTGATGGTAGGGTGGGGATAATAATGGCACAAAATCTGTGTGTTGTGTTTGTGTGTGTATGTTATGTCTAGATACTGTTGTATATACGAGCATACCCCGTTTAAATTACACTCCACTTTAGTACCCTCACGAGTATTACATGTCGCCCAATAGGCAACCGGCAGCTCACTGCATGCGCCTGTCATCACTTCCTGAACAGCATACAGGCTTCCCTACCTGTACCGAAGGCTGTGCGCAAGCGGGGAGACTATAGAGCATGTTACAAATGTGTATTTACTTACATCAGTTTACACGTATATGCCATTGCCGTAACGTACAGCATCGATAAGTGGGAAAAGGTATGCTTCACTTCTAAGTACTTTTCTGCTTTGCATACATGCTTCCGGATCACATTGCGTACGTAATATGGGTATTCCTGGTCATGATACACACACCAGACCACACAGACACAAACGACACAGACACACAGACACACACACACACTCACACACGACACACACACACACAGACACACCCCCAGCACACACACACAACACACACACTGACAGAACAGACAGACAGCACCCACAAAGGAGTTTTTGTCATTATTCTCGCCCCCTCCTCCTTGCCCTCCCCCGTTTATTGTAACGTCTCAGTGTGTGGATCGTAGTGTTTAAACTAGTAATATCGCAGACACCACACCTTTACATGTGATACAGAACTCTTTACCCGAACAAGTACATTAGCAAACCACAATGTTACTGGAAACGTATTATGTCATCGGATCAAACCCCAGCCAGGGATGCAGAGCATCATAGATATGCTAGTGATAGTCATAAACCACACATCCAGGCACTTGAGGAAGGTTCCTGGACCTAGAACCGTGGCATCCCATGTGCGTATTTCTGGATGTTGTGTGTGCTATTTGTATTAGTACCGTGAGGTAGGCGTGTCATATTATATATTTGGACCGCTTTCTTGGTGAGCTCTCGTGTCTCCTCTCGCCCCTCTCCTCCCCCTTGTCTCCTCGTCTCCCCCCTTCTCTCCGTCTCCACTACTCTCAACTTTTTCCCTTCCTCCCCTCCCTTCTCCCTCCCTTCCTTCCCCCCCCTTCCTTCCTTCTCCCGCTCCTTCCTTCTCCCCCCTCCCTTCCTTCTCCCCTCCCTTCCTTCTCCCCTCCCTTCCTTCTCTTGCCCCTCCCTTCCTTCTCCCCCTCCCTCTTCCTTCTCCTCCCCTTCCTTCCTTCCTTCTCTCTTCCCGCTCCCCCCTTCCTTCCATCTCCCCTTTCCTTCTCCCTTCTCCCCTTCCTTCCCCCCTTCCTTCCTTCTCCCCTTCCTCCCTTCCTCGCCCCCCCTTCCTCCCTTCCCTTCTCCCCTTCTCCCTTCTTCTCTCCTTCCTCCTCCTTCTCCCCTTCCTCCCCTTTTTTTCCTCCCTTTTCCCTTCCTTCCTCCTTCACTTTCCCCTCCTTCCTCCTTCCCCTTCCTTTCTCCTTCACTTTCCCTCCCTTCCTTCCTTCATCCCCTCCTTCCTTCTCACCACCCTTCCTTCTCTCCTGCCCCCTCCATTCTCTCCTCTCCTCAACCCTTCCCCCCTCAGCGTAGGCAACAGAGCTTGATTCCCGGCACTGTAAGCATGACTCAGCTCTAAGTAGGCAAAACTTTGTCTGTGACAGAGCATGGCCTGTTAGCTGCCGGGAAAAGACTGCTTCACGCATCTAAATAACAGGGGTCTCGAGGAATTCATTCTATATACTCAGATAAAATGGGAGTTGGCAATGGTCACTACTCAGAGACTAAGAATGTACCCCCTCAAAAGGCCGACTGCGCCCGCCAGCACATACGTCTGTCGCCGTGGCACATGCACTCAGACATACAATCATAACCGGATAGTGCCAGCTGCCTTCCTCTCGTATAATATCACAACACACCACAGAAAACTCCTTTGTTCTACATTAGGTTCAGCATTATGCTCTCCTCTTAGACTGTATTCATACTCAGTAACAGCTATCTCACGCTTTTATGGTTTCTTTTAAAGAGTTCATAGTACTATTCTCCAGCAGGGAGGACACCACCCGCATCGCCCTTTTTATACCATGCTAGTTTATTTGTATTTGTATTAATACATTTTTGTTACCTTTGTATGCTAGAGTGCTATCAGGGTATCCTTTTTTTCTTCATGTTTCCATGGTTATTTCCCATCCCCAGCACCGCCAGTGTGTTATCACCTTTACACTTATTGAACTTGGTTTTAGAAGCACATATATTGATATAGGTCTGTTGCAGCTTCTCTGTGTAACATATATCATAGCATGTGTTCTCCACCCATTGGCCCATTGTTTTAATTCGTACTGTAAAACCCCTGAACCCTGTTATTGATCCATCGGGGCGTTTCTTTCATATTTAAGGCTTTAGCTTTATTGTCTGTCCCACAGATTAATTCCCTTACTATTCACCCCCCTACCACCGTCTGCTGGGAGGCTCTCCATGAATCCACCACCCTCTCTTAGGAGAAGGTCCTTCCAACAGTTCCCCGTCGCCCTCGCCTCCCGCGACCCATTGTGTAGCAACTCTCTTTCTCTGAAACATGCTTCCTTCCTGTTTTCTGTAACCCTTTATTTCTCTTTCTATTTGGAACAGATGATGTTTGCTTTGGCTTTCTTGTTTTTTTCTATAGATCTTGCACCATTTTAGTCGCGGCCTTCTTTGTACAAATATTATTCACTTCCCTTTCCGGATATCTGATCGTCCAGAACTGAACACAGTAGGTAGGTCTCGCCCCTGATCTTAATTAAAGTGGCACACCCCCCTCTCCTTCTCCGCTGCTAATACTCTCTCTCCCTATACACCCCACATCACCGCTGCTTAATACCTCTCCCCTATACACCCTACCACCTGCTGCGTAATAATACCTCCCTATACACCCTACACCTGCTGCTATAACCTCGCCCTATACACCCACACATCCCGCGCTGCTAATACCTCCTCCCTATACAACCCCACACCCCACAACACCCCGCTGCTAATACTCTCCCTATACACCCGAACATCCGCTGCATACACCTCTCCCTAACACCCGAACATCCTGCTGCTATACCTCTCCCTATACCCCGAACAGCCTGCTGCATTACCTCTCCCTATACAAACCCTAACAACACCCCCCCGCTGCTATACCCTCTCCCTATACACCCTAAATCCACTGCTATACCTCCTCCCTATACACCCTAACACCCTGCGGCTAATACCTCTCCTAATACACCCTAACTCCCGCTGCTAATAACCTCTCTCGTCCCTATACAACCCGACCATCTGCCTGCTAATACCTCTCCTATACACCCCTAACATCCCAACTGCTATACCTCTCCCGAACACCCCAACACCCTGCGGCTAATACCTCTCCCTATACACCCTAACATCCCGCTGCTAACACCATCTCCCTATAACACCCCAACACCCGCTACTGATCCCTCTCCGTATACAAACCCTAACATGCCCCTGCTGCTAATACCTCTCGCCTAGACCCCTACCAGCACCCGCTGCCGATACCTCTCCCTATACACCCTAACATTCACACCCCCACCCTCGCGGCTATACCTCTCCTATACACACCCTAACATCCCGCCTGCCTAATACCTCTCCCTATACCACCCCAAACCTCCCCCGCTACTGATACCGTCTCCCTAGTACACCCTAACTCCTGCCTGCTAATACCTCTCCTTATACACCCTAACATCCTGCTGCAATATACCCTCTCCCTATACACTCTAACCTCATGCTAATACCTCTCCCTATCCCCCTACATCGCCTCTGCTACTACCTCTCCCTATACACCCTAACAATCGCTGCTGCTAATAACCTCTCCTATAACCCCTAAACACCCCGCTGCTTAATACCCTCCCTATACACCCTAACATCCCGTCGCTAATCCTCTCCCTATCCACCCTAACAAACACCCTGCTGCTAATATCTCTCCCTACACACACCCCAACATCCCGCTGCTAATTACCTCTCCTATAACACCCTAACACCCTTCTGTAATACCTCTCCTATACAACCCTAACCCCTGCGCTAATCCTCTCCCTATACCACCCTAACATCCCTCTGCTAAACCTCTCCCTATACACCCAATCCTACACCCTGCTGCTAATACCTCTCCTATAACACCTAACATCCGCTGCTAAACCTCTCCCTATAACCCCTAACTAGCACACCAACACCCCCCTGCTAATACCTCTCCCTATCTCAACACAACCGCCACACCCCGCTCTAATACCCTCTCCCTATACCCCTAAACATCCTCTGCTATACTCTCTCCCTATATCACCCTAACTCTCTTGCTGCTAATTAAACCCTCTCCCTCCCTATAACACCCTACTAACATCCCCTGCTAATACCCGCTCTCCCTTACCCTAACATCCTGACATGCTTGAATACACCTCTATCTTCCCTTACCCCTAACACCCCCCCGCTCGGGTACCTACGTCTGACTACACCCTCACACCCTCTCACTACCTCACCTCCTTCCCATGACACCGTGAGCCGCTTGCTAAACCTCTACTCCAACATCTGCCTATACTCTCAACACCACCCACTCGCATCCACTCCGAGAACTCGGACTCAGCTCCCCGCGCTGATCCCTCTTTACCAACCCCGTGCGATCCTCCCCTTCACCTACCAACTCTCCTTCTCCCGACAACACCGCTGCTTGCCCCATCGCTGGTTACATTGCTGCTATAATGACTCCAGGTCCTTTTCCTGTTATTACTGTAGTGACATTATAGCGCCATTAATCCTGCGTTTTGCCCTCTGTATTAAAGCGCCGCACTTCAATCATTTGACACCTTTTGGCATTAAAATTGTAGTTGTCGCACTGTTTAACTACAGATGGGCGATTTGGACCCGCCTCGGGTCGGGCGGGTTCCGGCTGATCCCGGACCCTCACTCTCCGAAACAGAAATCCAAATTGCAATTTCTTTTTCGTTCGGCGGCAAAGATCAATCCGTTTTCCGTACGAACTTTTTTGGCAATCCTGTGCGGATTAGTGTTCGCAGTACTGGAGCCCCCCACGCTGCCGTGACCACGCTGGTTCTGGCACTGGAGTAATAATGCGGGGGGGGAGGGTGTCCCCCCACACACGCGGCCAACGGGCAACACCGTCCCCCTGCGCCGCTGACTTTCACTCTTTCCGAGACACTACGTTTGGCTACATGATGTAGAAAGTGGCCTCGAAGCCTTCAGCAAGTGGTTGCTGCAGTTACCAGAATCCTCGTCCTGACATTGCAGCCTAGTCCACACACCGCGCTTAACGCGAAAGCCTCATACCGGGCTCCTGCCTTACTTTGCGAGCGCTGCGATGGGGACATCATTATCAGAAATCAAACTCCCCTGATAATGAAACAGGACCTGGCGTTGTGTCATAACACGTGACGGCTCGTCCATCCGGCGTGGTGATTCCTCTAAAGATTAGGTTGGTATATACTGTAAGCATATGATGGATCCCAACACATACGCAGAGCCGCAGCAGAACGCGAGCGCGCTCTTATCTTACTCTTATCTTGTCGCTGGCGGTCAGGTGGATTTCGTGCACGAATGGATTTGGGATCTGCGGGGGGATGAAGGATTTTTTGCCGTGGCAGAATCGTCCCCGCTTCTGTTTGTACCATGGCAGCCTGAGGGGCAAATACGGGAATATATAAACAAAGATATACAGAGAGAGATACAGACATATACACCCAGAGATACAGACATATACACACAAGAGATACAGACATATACACCCAGAGATACAGAGACATATACACACAAGAGATACAGACATATACACCCAGAGATACAGAGAGATACAGATACACACATAGAGAGATACATGCAGATACATATATACACCGAGAGATACAGACAGATACACAGAGATACAGACAGATACAGAGAGAGAAACAGACAGATACAGAGAGAGAAAGAAAAAAGAAAAAAGCGCAAGGCCCATAGGGTAATATTGTCAGATTTATGAAAAATAAAAACGGTTATAAAAACTCACAGAATACAGAGAGAAACAGACAGATACAGAGAGAAACAGACAGATACACACAGAGATACAGACAGATACAGAGAGAGAAACAGACAGATACACAGAGATACACAGAGATACAGACAGATACAGAGAGAAACAGACAGATACAGAGAGAAACAGACAGATACACACAGAGATACAGACAGATACAGACAGATACACACAGAGATACAGACAGATACACACAGAGATACAGACAGATACACACAGAGATATAGACAGATACAGAGAGATACAGGCAGATACAGAGAGATACAGACAGATACACACAGAGATACAGACAGATACAGAGAGATACAGGCAGATACAGAGAGATACAGACAGATACAGACAGATACACACAGAGACACAGACAGATACACACAGAGATACAGACAGATACACACAGAGATACAGACAGATACACACAGAGATACAGGCAGATACACAGAGATACAGACAGATACACACAGAGATACAGACAGATACACACAGAGATACAGGCAGATACACAGAGATACAGGCAGATACACACAGAGATACAGGCAGATACACAGAGATACAGGCAGATACACAGAGATACAGACAGATACATAGAGAGAAACGGACAGATACACACAGACACACTACGGCTGCGGTCCCAGTCAGCACTGTGGCAAGCGCACCCGGCGGGTGGGGGGGTGTTGCGCGCACCGCGCTAACTGCAATCTGCGGTCTTCCAGGGAGAGAGGGAGATTGCGACGGGAGGGGGTGTGATGGGGGTTTTGCGGGGGCATTGCCATGACCTCAGGCGGCTGGTTCACCCTCATTGGGTGAACCGCCGGTGGGGGCGTGGCCCCGCCTCCGTCGCAAGTTCTAAACTCAATTTCATTGAGTTTAAAAAACCTGGCAGTATGGCGCGGCTGCACCTTCAGCGCGAAGGTGCGTCCTGGCCCAGCCCCATTGAGGGGCGGTGCTTATACGCACGCGTGCGCTGTAGCAGTCACTGGGACCGCAGCTTTATGCTGCAGACATAGTGTATGCGACCGCACGAGCAAATTCATTAAGTGCACCAGTCCCGGCCATACTGCGCACGATGCGAATGGCAGCGACGCAGGATTTGGAGGAGACAAATCCATTAGATTTTTCGTGTGACGGCCGCGTCACGTGAGCCGTTGAACCAATGAGGGCGAACCTCATTTGATCAGCTTTTTGACATTATGGCCACGCCTCTCCATCTCGTGCGTCAACGGAGAACACAAATCGCTCAGCGACAGCTGTTCCTGCACTATGGCCGCAGCATAACACACACGTGTACACAGGCAGAGAAGTACAGATACACACATATACATATAAACATACATTGGCCTATAAAACATACAGAACAATTAAATGAACCTATAGAAAATTACAAATACAAACCCAGACCTATAGATATGCACTCAGTTTGATACACAAATATATGTAAATATATGTAGATATGCAACATGTGACAGATTGACGTGTGAACGCATCATTTATACACTTACAAATGTGTGCAAAACATTAGCACGCATACAGCTGTGCGCAATAACAAAGTATACACAAGCTGACAATAACACCCAGAATGATGTATACACTCAGATGTGGCCAGATTCAGTCACAAGTAAGGGCAGACACACAGTTGTGTTCACACACTTAGCAGTTCACAGACATATACACACCCACTGCATGAAAATACAGATTGTTACAGATATAAATGAACACATAAAGCAAAGTGTGAGTGCACAAACACATTGATACACACACAGCCACCTTCCCTCACACACTTACAGTATCATGTACATCACACACACACACAATCATGTACAGTGCACACACTGATACATAGACACCTTCCCTCTCAGACACTTACAGTATCATGTACAACACACACACACACAATCATGTATAGCATGCACACACTCAAACAGTACTGCACTCACTCACAGTATCATGAACAGCTCGCGCACGCACACACACACCCATCCACCGTTTCAGGTACAGCACACACACTCACTCACAGTATAAAATACAGCACACTCAGTTTCATGTACAACATACACACCTCAGTTTCATGTACAGCACACATACACAAACACATAGTATAAAGTACAACACACACACTCACAGTATCATGTACAGCTTGTGCGCACACACTGTTTTATGTACAACACACACACACAGTATAATGTACAGGCCGTGCACACACACTGCACACACATCTCACACTCACAGTCTGTTGTCTTTGTTCATGCAGTAGAGGAAACGCATGCAGTGTCTGTGCCTCCCCCTGTACCAGTCACCGCTCCCTCCTCCTTATTCCCCTCCCCGCACCACCTCCTTATCCTGCCGCTTACCTTCCTCAGAGCCACATTCATTGTATCCTTCCCACTCTGACCTCGTGTCGCTGTACACAGCGCTGCACAATGTGCAAAGCAATGCATCTTCGGGCAGGAAAGAGGCTGCACAGTGGGCTCATTGGTAATCTCCCTGCCTTTGAAGTGGGTGAAATCTCAGTGTCTGCTCCTTGTGACCTTGGGCAAGCCACTTTACCTCCCTGTGCCTCAGGCATCAAAATTAGATAGTAAGCTCTGTGGGGCAGAGACCCCTGTGCCTGCAAGGATGCTATACATAGTGCTACAATCAGTAGATCACCCGCCTGTTGCTACAGACCACCAGCGTTCCCGAACTTTATTACCCTGTGCCCCCCTGCTAGGAAATATTTGTGCCCCTAACCCCTAATTAATAACTGTTATTGGCTAACACTGTGTGACCGATCCCAGGCAGTATAGTGTCCTGAGCGCGCGGGGGACACACACGCGTAATAATCCCCAAACTGCCCCTCAGTGTGTGAAGGCAGCATGGGGGGGTGGAGCTGTCACTCACTGCGGGAGCTTCCAAAGTCACGTCCCACAATGCTTTGCTGCTGTGGATGCAAAGCATTATGGGAAGCTCCTTCTGTGCGACAGCTACACCCCCCTGTTAATGTGCAGTTTGAGGCCTTACTAAGTGCGCAGCCCCTGACACTAAGGATCGTCACATCTACGGTTTGTCCTTTTCATTTCAATCCTCTAAATCAGCTTTTAATACTAGATTTCACAGTGTTGTAGGTAGAAATGGAAGGCAGGACCGACTGACAACAAACGGTTAATATATACCATACCGGGCGCCAGGTAACCAGAGAACGCTGCATGGTGGGAATAACCCGCCCAATCAGGAGGAGCGGCAGGAGAGGGGATCAGGGCCTGTGCTGATTGGAGTGGCACACACAGGGATTTATACATCTTCTAATCATTGTTAATCAGTAAGGGAAGATTATTATCCAGAGCAGAGCACCAAGAAACACCTCTTCTTCCCTCCAGCCGTGCGTGTATATGTATGTATATATATATATATATATATGTATATATGTATATATATATATATATGTATGTATATATAAAGGCGGGGTTGCAGACCTGCCTAAGACATGCAGATGAGCATACAGCTATATTTGCATATTTGCTTTCCTGTGGAGGGTTTTTGTCACTTTTTTTACTCACCATAACTTAACTCAGTATTATGGTCCTCTTCTTCTTCCCCCCCCCCTCCGTGAGAGAGAACCTGTTGCTAATAATTTTGAATTTCACCACTGGATACAGGGATTTTGAAAAGCCAACAGCAGGACTCAGGCTGCATCACGTGAGTTTCAGCCCAAAGTGCCCAGCTGATCGGGTATTCATACTCACGATGTGAGTCACCATCTTAGGACGGCCCCTTCAGAGCCCAACTGCTGGGGGTGTGATTGAATACAAAAATGCTGTTTTAATTACTGTACCTTGAATGTGCGCTTATTTCCCTCACTCACCCCTTTATATTAAATATTATACAATTTTACAATATGGGGCATGTGCTTTCTTTTCTTGACAGAGATAGAATATAGATATAGATATATGGTATACGAAAAATAATCAAAGATCTGCAACCCATGCTGGCAGAGGATGCAACATTAAAAGAAATCTTTCCCAAACTTCCCATTCTTGCATTCCGGCAACCACCAAACCTCAAACAGAAATTAGTCAGCAGAAAACTTCACAACGAACTTAAAGACACTGATCATGGCACAAAACCGTGCAACAACAAACGCTGAAAACTCTGCAAACATATATGCCAAGATCCCACAGCCAGTCACAACCATGGAACACTCAATGTTAAAGGATCATACAGCTGCACATCCAGGAATATAGTGTATATGATTCAGTGCAACAAATGTGGTCAAGGTTGCTACATTGGGGAAACCAGCCAAAAACTACAAGGCAGAATGAATATGCACAGACGCTCCATACTCCATCACGAAGAAGGAAGATACTGCTCACCTGTGGGACATCATTTCTCACAGCCAGATCATTCCATAAATGATTTAAAAATCAAAATCCTCAATGGAATGTTTAAACGTACCCAAGAACGGAAAATATTTGAACTCAGAATGATAAGACTCTTTGACACCAAAACCAAAGGACTTAATGCGGGCATGGGTTTCTCACACCCTATCAAAATTGTTTGTAATTATCCTGATTGCCTCTATTCTTATTCACACTCTCTCTCCCCCTCCCCCATTTGCTTGACCTGAAGAAGAGAGGAGAACTATCGAAAGCTTGTCCTATGACAAATTGTTAGTCCAATAAAAAAGGTATCACCTAATACTGAAGAACTCATTTATTCTGCACTATCGCAATTGGACTAACACGGCTATTTTCTGCTTTATTCATGATGGAAGATACCCCATATAGCCGTAGGAAAAAGACACTGACCAAACTGATTACAAAGGAATCACAACTAAACAGCGACATCTACTTCCTATCAGAGTGCTAGAGAAGGAACTGGATAGCAAATGGGCTGAAGATCAAAAACCCACTTGCGACAACACACAATTCCCATTACGCTGAAGAACAATGCAAATGCCTCAGTGAGAAACTGAGAAACAAACTGATCCATCAACTATATGGAAAAAAACAGGAATTAGAACGGCAAAAATGCACAATACTCCAAACCCTGCAATTGCAAAGCAGTGCAAATACCAACAAACTGGAAAAAGATATGCAAACTCTGCACAAGAGACTGCAGCGGAACTTAATCAAGAAGAAACAGAAGAAACTACAACTAGTCTCTCATTATGACTGCAGACCATGGACACAACATAAGGGATTTCAAACCAACAAAAAGCAGGACAATTACTCAGAACTAGAAACCCCCACTGACTTTCCAAGACAGATACACAACCTCAACCCAGAAGAGCACACAGCCTGCCATGGAGTTATAAAAATTTTTTTTATATATATAATTATAATAAATATAGAATTCTAAGTGGGTGTACTTTCTTTTTCACACAACTGTACATACATACAGACTTACCCGCGTGCTGCCCTCTGATTTCATGTAAAAACGGTATGGTATGTTTATTTATTACTTATGGGATAAGCACCTACCTGTATGGACTTACCAGTGGAGTGACGGCTGACATTTGAGATAGATAGATGAATCCAGGAAAATATTGGTGCTTGTCCCATAGAGCAGAAATAGCAAATGTAGCCTCGTCGGGCAGACTCTGGAACAAGATCTTCCAGAAAAGAAGAGGCAGCACACAAATGGTTACACAATAAAGGAATGTATTGTTGGAAAGTTCCACTTACCTACCACACAATCCTATATTTTGTAACAATTTGTGTGCTGCCTCTTCTTTGCTGGAAGGTCTTGTTGCAGAGTCTGTAATATGATCAAAACCTCAAAACATGTAACCACTATGGGGACAAAGTGCCCATAGTGATCCACAACCCGCCGGTCGTATAAAGGAGATAATGAACAAAAAAAGAAACCAATAAAGGAAAATAAGTAATAAATCTCTAAAGAAAATAAATGAACAAAAGATGGTAGAATGTAACAGGCATACTATGCTAGTGTACGGGGCACTATAATAGGAAGACCTCTAGGCATGAAACTATAGATATAGTACGACAGCAAAAAATATTATTTAAAAGGTACTTCAGTGACCCAAACACAGATATCAGAAATGACATATAGAGGAGAGAGACCCATATAGATGAAAGCAGTATAATGACTGCAAGGTGGTAATAGTACATGAAGATACTCAGCTCCTGTATGACTGTGGTGACTGGAAAGTCCTGGATACACGTAGCCACGATCACAAAAAGTTACATCAAGGGGTATTCACAGCAAATGAAATGTCCAAATAGAGTGCCAGCAGGCAGGGCCAGCAGCAGCATAAAAGTCCCACCAACGCGTTTCGCCCGCTAAGGCTTCTTCTCCTTTTTAACATTAAATACATTTTTATACAGAGTTATGCTATGGAGCTTGCACTTTTTGTCTTTTTTCTCTTTCTCTCATATATATATATATCGAGCAAAAAAGAACAGGCACTTCAATCTCATTCGGATCCATCAAGACCTTCCCCTCAGTAGCTGGCTGGCACCCTGTGACAGTCGGGGTAAATAGGGCTGCTGTTAATAAAAGTTGTGTGTGACATTACCCTACCTGTCAATTATACATTCGTATTGCATTATGTGATTATATATATATACTAGCTGATATACCCGGGGGAAGGGACTAACTTTTCCTGGCTTTTCTTTTCCTGGTGGCAGGGGAGGTGAAGTGGCGGGGGGGGGGAATGGAAGGGGGGGGGGAGGTGGAAGGGCGGGGGGAGTAATTTGTGGAAGGGCAGGGGGCAGTGGAAGGGCAGGGGGCATGGAGTGGAAGGCGGGGAGTGGAAGGGCGGGGGGGGAGAGTAGATTTGTGTGAAGGCGGGGTGGGGAGAGTTAGTTTGTGGAAGGCGGGGGGGGGGGGAGTTTTTATTTATACAAAAATAATAGTGTGCGGAGGAGTCAGCCGCCTGCAGCGGAGGTGGGCATGCCAGCTGACATCTGGCGTGTGCTGGGTGACCTGGGCAGCGGGGCTACCGCTGCTGAACTGGTTGCTATGCACCAGCTCCTGACTACTCGCACCTCCATCCGATCAAGGTCCCGATCGTCCTCTGGAAATCGGAGATCCCGTGGCAGTCGGGCACACCAAGTCAAGTATGGCAGCTTTGCCGTGTTTTGCGAGGACACGGAGGGCATAGATGGATATCTGCGGCCCTTTGAGAACTATTGCAAAATGCACGACCTACCTGAGGAAGACTGGGTCAAATAGCTGGTTTCTCAGCTGCACGGTAAAGCAGCCGTGGCACATCGTGAGATGGGCGTGGAGGATGCAAGGGACTATCCAGTTGTGAAGGAGGTTCTCCTGGCATGGTATGCCATTACCCGGAGTCCTACCGGACCAAGTTCAGAGCTCTGAGCAAGGGGTCCCAGGATATGCACCTTGAGTTCATGTCCCGGCTAGAGCACCTGTCTAAAAGATGGCTAGCCTGGTGTGAGGTAACAACATTTAAGGCACTCTATGGCCTACAGTTAAAAGAACAGTTTATGCTAAAATGCTTGCCTGAGGTGTGAAACTGAGTCACCGACCGCAAACCGGCCAACGCGAGGCGAGCAGCTGCCCTAGCAGATGACTTTGTAGCTGCACGTCCTCACCTCCTGAGGTGGCCCTTAAACTGACAGTGCCATTCCTGCCTCGACAGCCTGACCCCACCTGAACCAGCACAAGCTCCTGGCGGCCAGCCACAGCGCCGACCAGCACCTACCGAGTTCGTCCATGAATTGTGGTGCTTCAGGTGCAACCAGACGGGGCATATGAAACGCGACTGTCCTAAAATTCTCTAGCCCCAGGGTACAGGGACTGGGCAATGTACCCCAGCAGCCCGGTCCGTCACCTGGAAAGGCAGCCCAGATGATCCAGCACTCTCACCTAAGTTCCCGATGCCAGTCGCAGAGACCCAACCCCTTTGTTCCAGCCGAACCAGCTTCCCAGGTTGCCAAGTTGTTCTTGGTCCCACGGATGTCCGGATCAATCACTTTCGGCCAGTAACCATTGAGGACCAGATGACCGCTGGTATGCTGGATTCCGGTGCTGCTGATACTCTGGTTTAGCCTGATATGGTCGGGCCAGAGCACCTTTTACCTGGAGAGGTGATGAGGGTGACTCTGGTGGATGGGGGCAGCAAATCCCTCTATGTTTCTGGACTTGGGCGCGAGCCAAGTGTGACGGTGCTCATCTCCAGACAGGAAGCGGACCCACAGGGCTGAGGTAGGGATGCAAATTAACCAACCAGAGCCCAGGGACTGGGTCCTGTTAGAGTATCCGTAGTCAGTAGGCAGGCAGGAGGTCAGGGCTGGCGGCAGTGGTGCTAAGTCCAGGCAACAGACAAAGGGTCAGGGCAGGCGGCAGTTAGCGAGGTCGGGGTCACGGTCCGGGGTCAGCAACAGGGAATCCAAATGAGTAGGCTAGCCACAGCAACAGGCTAGGCTCAGGACCAGGGATGGCTCACGAATAAGGAAGGCTCAGCTACTAGACCCAAGGTGGGCAGGAACACAGGGAAACTGTAAGGATCCGCGCTGCGGGTACACCCGCTCCCAGCGCCTCCTTACCTTTGCTCCGTGCCGCCCAGGCTCCCCGGCGGCGTGCCTCACTCCGTGCGGTCCCCTCCACGGCTGCTCCCACACTTCCGGGTCGCGCGCATCCCCCCTACGGGCGCGCACGGACCCAGGCTTCAATTTGCTGGCGCCGGGCGCCTGACTCCGCCCCCTCTGACGCGGCACGCGCATCACGCGCTTCCCTGCTCCATCAGGTCTGCCCCCCAGACCCTTCTCTCCTATCAGGCCCTTCCCCGGGCCATTCCTCCACTCCTCCCCTAGCTCTAACAGGTCCCAGCTGCCCAGGCACCTCTCCCCTATCAGGTCCTCCCTCGGGCCGCTCCTCCATCCCTCCCCTTGCTCCGATTGGCTCCAGCCTTCCAGACACTTCTCCCCTATCAGGTCATCCCTCGGGCCACTCCTCCGTCTGGCAAGTACGGTACTCATTCTATTTTTGTTACCAGGACCACCTACGCTACTTCCACACTCCGGCCGTGCCCCCGTTTACTGCTAGGTGTGTGGTATTACTCCTTTCCACCTCAGTCCCGGGGATTCGTCTGGCTTGTGGGCAGGCCAAGCGTTACATTATGCAGAGCCCATCAGACCCAGACCCCCCTGAGGGGGAAGATACCCTAATCACTATCTCCAAACACTTTACCTTTTTGGACAACCAAGTTACCGCTCTTAACCAACAGGTTGCTACCTTAACCTCTCAGATTCCCCAGCTTAATGTCTCCAGTTCCGTTATCCCTCCCACTGTCTCCCGTGAAGGAACAGGTTCTTCGGAGTTGCGTATCCCTACGCCCAGTAAATACGCGGGGGACCCGCTAGGATGCCGTGGGTTTTTAAATCAGTGCGAGATACAATTCGACTGTCACCCTCTCGCTTCCCCACGGATCGTACCAAGGTCACTTATGTTTTTTCCCTACTCACCGGGGACGCCCTGGCCTGGGCTTCACCAATCTGGGAGCTGAAACCTGACCTCACTTACAACTTCCCTAACTTTAAAAGAGAATTTTGTTTAGTCTTTGACACTCCTGGATGTAGTGATATGGCTGCTTCCTCCTTGTTCCACATTTCGCAGGGTCGCAGATCAGTGGCACGTTACGCTCTGGAGTTCCGGACTATCACAGCTCAGACTGATTGGAACGATGGGGCACTTTCCGCGGCTTTCTGGCAGGGACTTTCGGAATCCTTAAAGGACGAGCTGGCGGCTTGTGAAAGGCCATCCTCACTGGAGGCCCTAATCGCTTTGTGTATCAGAGTGGATCAAAGACTTCTGGAGAGGCGGGCTGAACGTCAACGTCCTCGTACTTCTGTTTCCATGTCTTCTAATTCTAGGTCTCCTGCTCTTGTTCTACCAGCATTGGATGCTCCGGAACCCATGCAACTGGGCAGTCATCAACTTCCTTCTATGGAGCGACTACGTCAGAGAAACGAAGGCCTGTGCTTCTATTGTGGATCCCCTGGGCACATCTTGCCGCGTTGTCCCTTGAGGCCCGGGAAACGCCACCGCCCAGTGAGGTATGAGGGAATCTCACTGGGTACCATCTCTTCTTTTCCCTCTCCCGCACAGGGTCTTCCTAAACGCATCTTACTGCCTGTTCTCCTTAAGTATGCCAGTATCCAAACTCCCGCTCTGGCCTTCCTCGATTCTGGGTCCGGAGGGAATTTCATAAATCAGGCTTTTGCTATCCAGCACAACATCCCACTCCTGGAGAAGGCCTTTCCGGTCGGATTGGAGGCTATCGATGGTCGACCCCTGCAGCCAGCTTTTATTTCCTTGGAGACACTGCCTATTGAACTTTCTATGAATGATGGACATTTATAACTAATTTCCCCTTCGATTCAAATCATCCTGGGCTTACCATGACTGCAACTCCACAATCCCATCCTCGATTGAACTGCCGAGTTCCCCGTTCAATGGAGATCCTCCAAGGTGGAATCGTCTTCTCCGTCCGCTGCGGTATTGGCCGTCTTGGAAACGTGTCCCCCGCAAGACGCCACTCTACCGGGCGTCTATTCGGAGTTCCTGGATGTCTTCAGTAAGGCCAAATCCGAAGAGCTTCCCCCTCATCGCCCTTTCGACTACCCGATTGACTTAATTCCGGGTGCTCCTTTTCCTAAAGCCAGGTCATATCCATTATCTCTGCCTAAGACGGAGGCCATGGCCGAGTATATCACAGAAACCATTCAAAAGGGCTTCATCCGGAAATCCACTTCTCCCGCAGGATTCTTTTTTGTAAAGAAGAAAGATGGGACGCTGCGCCCGTGCATCGATTTCCGTGGCCTAAACAAGATTACCATAAAAAATCGCTACCCTTTGCCTCTTATTCCGGAGCTCTTCGACAGGCTGCAAGGTTCGACGATTTTCTCTAAACTTGATCTACGGGGAGCTTATAACCTGATTCGCATCCGCAGTGGAGACGAGTGGAAGACCGCATTCAACACGCGCAGCTGGCACTATGAGTACCTGGTGATGCCATTTGGGTTGTGCAATGCCCCTGCAGTCTTCCAAGACTTTATGAATGAGGTTTTTCGTGATCTATTGAATTCTTTTGTGATTATCTACTTGGATGATATCCTTATTTTTTCCAAACCCCTCGAGGAACACATTCTCCATACCAAGATGGTGCTCTCTCGTTTACGGGCCAACAAGCTCTACGCCAAGAGGGAGAAGTGTGTCTTTCACCAATCCTCAACTACCTTCCTGGGATACATTATCTCGGATCAAGGGTTCACCATGGATCCGGAGAAGCTCAATTCTGTACTCGAATGGCCACAACCTAACTCTTTAAAGGCGATTCAGCGTTTCCTCAGTTTTGCAAATTATTATAGGAAATTTATTGCTGGTTTTTCCACCTTGATAGCACCCATTACGACCCTTACCAAAAAAGGGGCAGATCCTTCCTCTTGGCCATTGGAGGCCAGCCGGGCCTTTTGAGTCTCTTAAAAAAGCATTTGTCTCGCCTCCCATTCTGCGACATCCCGTCCTCACCCTCCCCTTTACCTTGGAAGTTGACGCCTCCGACATGGGAGCCGGTGCGGTTCTCTCTCAAAGAATCACCCCCGAAGATAAACTACACCCCTGTGGGATTTTTTCTAAAAAAAATGTCTCCAGCAGAAAGAAATTACAACGTGGGAAATAGGGAGTTGTTGGCCATCAAGATGGCATTACAAGAATGGAGACATCTTCTGGAAGGAACCAAGGAACCCATTCCGATCCTGACAGACCACAAAAATCTTTCTTCCATTGAAGATGCTCGTCGCCTTGGGCCCCGTCAAGCTCGTTGGGCGTTGTTCTTCTCAAGGTTTAACTTTATCATCTCTTATATTCCTGGGACAAAGAATATCAGAGCAGATGCGTTGTCCCGTCAGTTTATCACTGAGGATAGGTCACAGGAAGTCCCAGAGAGTATTCTGTCCCCCCAATTGTTTATCTCTGCCACCTCCTTTGACATTCTGGATAAGATTTTGGAGTCTCAAGCACAGGTCCCCGAAGGGCTAGAAGTACCTGATGGTCGTCTTTACGCAGCCCCACGTTTTCATCTCAAAATTCTTGTTTGGGGTCTCTCCTCCAGATCTGCCGGCCATCCCGGGTTTAAGAAGACTATGGATCTGATTCGGTGAACCTTCTGGTGGCCCAATATGATTAAGGACATTAGAGCATTCACCTCCTCTTGCCCAGTCTGCGCACAAAATAAATCTGTCCGTCAAAAGCCCTCTGGTCTTCTACAACCTCTCCCGGTTCCAGACCGACCTTGGAGTAACATTGCCATGGACTTCATCGTGGATCTTCCCCCGTCTAAAGGTATGGCTACTATTCTTGTAATTGTTGACAGATTCTCCAAGCAAGCTCATTTTGTTCCCCTCAAGGGTCTACCCAATTCTAGTACTTTGGCGGATATCTTTGTAAAATAAATTTTCCGTATTCGTGGCGTCCCGTGGTCAATTGTCTCGGATCGGGGTACTCAATTTGTTTCTAAATTCTGACGGGTATTTTCCCAGAGATTGGGCATTACCCTTCTATTTTCCTCAGGCTACCACCCCCAAACGAATGGGCAGACTGAACGCATGAACCAGTCTCTTGAACAGTATTTGCGTTGTTTTTCTTCCGATTCTTAGGATAATTGGGCAGAGTTACTCCCTTGGGCAGAATTTGCGATTAACTCTTTAAAAACCGAGTCCACTCAAGAATCACCGTTTTTTGTAAACTACGGATTTCATCCTACCCGTCTTCCCATGCATTCTCCCAGGTCCGGAGATCCTGCAGCAGATGATAGGGTATCCACCCTACAGGGGTCATGGAGGAAGATTCAAACAGTTTTACAACAGTGCGTGCTAAGACAGAAGAGACAAGCAGATAGGCTTCGTCAGGAGGCCCATAAGTTCGTACCTGGAGATAAGGTCTGGCTTTCTTCTAAAAATATCAAACTGAAGGCCCCAACCCCTAAACTGTCTGCCAGGTTTTTGGGTCCTTTCTCTATTCGGAGACAAATTAATCCTGTGGAGGCTTTGCTTGCCTCCTTCTATGAAAATTTCACCCGTCTTCCATGTCTCACTGTTAAAAACGTGTATCCAAGGCAAACGATTCGCTCATCCTTCTCTTCGGCCTCCTCCCCCCATTGTACCAAGACAACAGGCGTTCGAAATCCAGTCCATCATAGACTCTCGCATCTCCAGGGGCAAGCTCCAATTTTTGGTTCACTGGAAGGGATACGGACCTCAGGATCGTTCTTGGGTCTCGCATGCGGATCTTCACGCCCCAGCTCTACTCAAACGATTCCACCAAAAATTTCCCCTCAGATTTTTAATGGTTCGTCCGGAGTCCGACCCTCGAGGGGAGGGTACTGTAAGGATCCGCGCTGCGGGTACACCCGCTTCCAGCGCCTCCTTACCTTTGCTCCGTGCCGCCCAGGCTCTCCGGCGGCGTGCCTCACTCCGTGCGGTCCCCTCCACGGCTGCTCCTACATTTCCGGGTCGCGTGCGTCACCCCTACGGGCACGCGCAGACCCAGGCTTCAATTTGCTGGCGCTGGGCACCTGACTCCGCCTCCTCTGACGCGGCGCGCGCATCATGCGCTTCCCTGCCCCTGCTCCATCAGGTCCGCCCCCCAGGCCCTTCTCTCCTATCAGGCCCTTCCCCGGGCCGTTCCTCCGCTCCTCCCCTTGCTCTGACAGCTCCCAGCTGCCCAGGCACCTCTCCCCTATCAGGTCCTCCCTCGGGCCGCTCCTCCGTCCCTCCCCTTGCTCCGATTGGCCCCAGCCCCCTATTTAGTCTTCCCTCACCATTTCCTCTTTGCTCTGCATAGCTTCTGTACCTTGGTGCTGTCTGCTGTTGCCTGGCCCCTTTTGTATTTCAGTTCCTTTTCCTGTCCCTGGATATACTGCTGACCTCCCTGGATATCGACCTTTGGCTTTGGACTTCTACTGCGCTGCTCTCTGGAACCCTAGGATTTGGCTTTGGACATCACTTCTCTGCCCCACCCCCCCCCTTCCCTGCGGCGGAGTCACGGGCCAAACGCACACAGGGACAACAACACAACCACTCATAACGACACACACAACACACACGCTAGACACACACACACAAAAAGTAAAAAACAGACGACAAAACTTATACAGACACCGGATACACACCCACAACACACGTATACACAAACACACACACGTAGACACAAACACACACACATATAACACAAACACACCCACGTATACACAGACCACACCCACAGACAACACCGTAACCACACACGTACGACACACACACACACACACCACGTACACACACACGTACACACAGGCACGTAGCACACACCAACGTACAAGTACAGTAGACACACACACATGTCACACGTTGTACACGTAACACACACACAACATTCACCACGTAACCGTACACACCACACACACCATGTACAAGTCAACCACACACATTACACGTACACGACACACCACACACTTCCACTATACTCACACCCATGTACACGTACACCACACTATGATACATACACACACACACACATGGAGAATTACACACACACACATGTCACATACACACACACGTATACACTCACACACGTATACCCACAGGTATACATCACATACACTGTATACACACACATGTATACACACACATGTAACACACATACACAGTATACACACACACACAACATGTATACACACCCACAACACACATGTTACAACACACAACACGTATACACACACACACCACCTTGTATACACCACACAGATCACAATGTGTATACACACACAAACGTGTTTACACACACACTGTGTATACACACACACGTTTACACACACACACGTGTAACACCACACGTGTACACACACACACTGTCACACCACAGTTTCACACACCACAGTGTACAACACACACATGTGTACAACACACACAATGTATACACACAACACCCACATGTATACACACACACCAAACATATATACACACACACCCACACACAACGTATACTCACCACACATGTGTACCCACACTTTATCCACACACAAACATGTTTACACCACCACATTACACACAAATGCATTTACACACCCCAAAGACGGTGTACACACACACCATACCGACACAACACACACAATGTATACACACAAACATGTTACAACACCCACATGTATCACAAAAAAACAAACGTGTATACACACCGATACACACACAAATAACATACACACAATGTATACACAAATTGTAGACACACACACCACGTGTATACACACACACGTGTATACAACGCCAAAAAGCACCGCCGTGTATACACACACCGATACACACACACGGTATACACAAACACACACACGTAAACACACACACGTGTATACCACCACACGTGTATACACACACAACACGTGTATACACATACACACACACACGTGTATACACACACACGTACCATACACACACACACACATGTATACAAACACACACAATATGTATACACCCAACATGTATACACACACACCCCCAGCACACCACATCAGCAACCCGCTTATCCCTGCCCCCCCAGCACACTGGCATTCTCGGCTCCCCGCCATTCCCAGCCCCCATCAACACCATCCGCACCCACACATCGCCACCGTTTGCACCCTCCCCCATCGCACACCCACATCGCCCCCCCCACATCAAGCACACCAACCCTCCCAAATCAGCAACACCACTGATACATCACCTACCAGTACAGACCACTCACACACTACCACCGCACATGGGCCTGCGTGGACCCACTCCCCCCCCCAAATGCCCACACCCACACCCAAACATCCCGGGCAACGCCGGGGCTCTCAGCTAGTATATATATATATAATTATATATAATATAACACAGAAAAGGAAACCTCTAAAAAGCACTCAGACAATTTTTGCAAATAATAATAGTATTTTTAAATCAAAATAAATGAAAAACAAAAAAAAACAGCTAGCTGAAACCCTGCCTAACTGAACAAATAGATTTAAATAGGACAACGCCAGAAAGAAAAACCCTTAGACTACCATAAAAAAAAAAAACCATAATATGATCCAAAACCTCAAAACATGTAACCACTATGGGGACAAAGTGCCCATATTGATCCACAACCCGCCGGTCGTATAAAGAGATATGAACAAAAAAGACCAATAAGGAAAATAAGTATAAATCCTTAAGAAATAAATGAACCAAGATGGTAGAATTTACCAGGCATACTAGGCTAGTGTACGGTGGCACTATAATAGGAAGACTCTAGGCATGAAACTATAGATATAGTACGACACAAAAATTATTTAAAGGTACTTCAGTGACCCAACCACAGATTCATAATGACATATAGAGAGAAGAGACCCCTATATAGATGAAAGCAGTATAAGACTGCAGGTGGTAATAGTCATGAAGATAACGCATCCCTGTATGACGTGGGTGACTGAAACTCTGATACACGTAGCCACGATCACAAAAAGTTACATCAAGGGGTATTCACAGCAAATGAAATTCCAAATGAGTGCCAGCAGCAGGGCCAGCAGCATAAGTCCCACCACAACGCGTTTCTGCCCGCTAAGGCTCTTCTTCCTTTTTAACATTAACTACATTTTTATACAGAGTTTATGCATGGAACTTGCACTTTTGTCTTTTCCTCTCTTCTCTCATATATATATATGAGCCGAAAAAAGAACAGGCACTTCATCTCATCGGATCCATCAAGACCTTCCCCTCAGGTAGCTGGCTGGCACCCTGTGACAAGTCGGGGTAAATAGGCTGCTGTTAATAAATTGTGTGTGACATTACCCTACCTGTCAATTATACATTCTTATTGCATTTTATGATTATATAATATATACTTATAGCTGAATACCCCTCGTTGCCGGGGCGCGTGAGGCATGGGCATGGAGTGGAAGGGCGGGGGGGGGGAATGGAAGGGGCTGGGGGGGAGTGGAAGGGCGGGGGGGGAGTAGATTTGGGGGAAGGGCAGGGGGGCAGTGGAATGGCAGGGGCATGGAGTGGACGGGCGGGGGGGAGTGGAAGAGGCGGGGGGGGAGAGTAGATTGTTGAGGGCGGGGGCAGTAGTTTGTGGAAGGGCGGGGGGGGGGGGGGAGTTTTATTTTATTTATATCACAAAACTAATATGTTGCGGAGGAGTCACCCCTGCATGCGGGGTGCAGCCAGCTGACATCTGGCTTGTGCTGGTGACCTGGGCAGCGGGCGCACGCTGCTGAAACTGGTTGCTATGCACCACCTCCTGACTACTCGCACCTCCATCGCTCAAGGTCCCTATCGTCCTCTGGAAATCGGAGATCCGTGGCAGTCGGCACACCAAGTCGTATGGACAGTTGCCGTGTTTTGGCGAGGACACGGAGGGCATAGATGGATTCGCGGCCCTTTGAGACTATTTGCAAATCACGACCTCCCTGAGGAAAGATGGTCAAATAGTTGTTTCTCAGTGCACGGTAAAGCAGCCGTGGCACATACGTGAGATGGGCGTGAGGATGCAAGGGACTATCCAGTTGTGAAGGAGGTTCTCCTGGCATGGTATGCCATTACACCCGTAGTCCTACCGGACCAAGTTCAGAGCTCTGAGCAAGGGGTCCCAGGTATGCACCTTGAGTTCATGTCCCGGCTAGAGCACCTGTCTAAAAGATGGCTAGCCTGTGATAGTTAGGTAACAACATTTAAGGCACTCTATGGCCTACAGTAAAGAACAGTTTATGCCTAAAATCGTTGCCTGAGGTGTGAAACTGAGTCAACCACCGACCGCAAACCGGCCAACGCGAGGCGAGCAGCTGCCCTAGCAGATGACTTTGTAGTGCACGTCCACCTCCTGAGGTGGCCCTTAAACTGACAGTGCCATTCATGCCTCGACAGCCTGACCCCAGCCTACCACACAACTCCGTGCGGCCAGCCACACGCCGCACCGACACCTACCGAGTTCGTCATGTAATTTGTGTCTTCAGGTGCAACCAGACGGTGGCATATGAAACGCGACGTCCTAAAATTCTCTAGCCCCGGTACAGGGACTGGGCAAATGTACCCCAGCAGCACGGTCCGTCACCTGGAAAGGCACCCAGATGATCCAGCACTCTCACCTAAGTTCCCGATGGCCAGTCGCAGAAGACCCCAACCCTTTCGTCAGCCGACCAGCTTCCCAGGTTGCCAAGTTGTTCTTGGTCCCACGGATGTCCGGATCAATCACTTTCGCCAGTAACTCATGAGGACCAGATGACCGCTGGTATGCTGATCCGGTGCTGCTTATACTCTGGTTTGCCTGATATGGTCGGGCCAGACACTTTACCTGGAGAGTGATGAGGTGACTCTGGTGGATGGGGGCAGCAAATCCCTCTATGTTCTGGACTTGGGCGCGAGCCAGTGTGACGGTGCTCATCTTCCAGACAGGAAGCGGACCCACAGGCTGAGTAGGGTGGTCAAATTAACCAACCAGAGCCACAGGGACTGGGTCCTTTTAGAGTATCCGTAGTCAGTAGGCAGCAGGAGGTCAGGGCTGGCGCAGTGGTGCTAGTCCAGGCAACAGACAAAGGGTCAGGGCAGGCGGCAGTTAGCGAGGGTCGGGGTCACGGCCCGGGTCAGCAACAGGGGAATCCAAATGAGTAGGCTAGCCACAGCAACAGGCTAGCTCAGGACAGATGGCTCACGAATAAGGAAGGCTCAGCTACTAACCCAATGTGGCAGGAACACGGAACTGTAAGGATCCCGCTGCGGTACACCCTCCCCACGCCTCCTTACCTTTGCTCCGTGCCGCCCAGGCTCCCCGGCGGCGTGCCCTACTCCGTGCGGTCTCCCTCCACCTGCTCCCACACTTCCGGGTCGCGCGCATCCCCCCTACGGGCCGCCACGACCCAGTTCTTCAATTTGCTGGCGCCGGGCGCCTTGACTCCCGCCCCCCTCTGACGCGCGCACCGCATCACGCCTTCCCTGCTCCATCAGGTCTGCCCCCAGACCCTTCTCTCCATCAGGGCCCTTCCCGGGCCATTCCACTCCACTCCTCCCAGCTCTAACAGGTCCCACTGCCCAGGCACCTCTCCCCTATCAGTCCTCCCTCGGGCCGCTCCTCCATCCCTCCCCTTGCCTCCGATTGGCTCCCACCTCCAGACACTTTCTCATCAGGTCTCCCTCGGGCCCACTCCTCCGTTCCTCCCCTTCCCTGATGGTCCCAGCCCCCTATTAGTCTTCCCTCACCATTTCCTCTTTGCTCTGCATAGCTTCTTGTACCTTGGTGCTGTCTGCTGTTGCCTGGCCCCTTTTGTCTTTCAGT
>WSYH01008134.1:13438-30379 GCA_036426205.1 Ascaphus truei | reverse complement strand
CCCATAGAAGACATCAGGGATCCTGCAGCGAGACGACAGCTGGGATAAAGAATCTTAGTTCCATCCTACCTCATCATTGTTCCTGATCTAGTACTTCTGGATAAAGGCGTTCATTCTCTACTTAATTGTGAGTGCATTCATTACCCTCCCACAGAGACTAAGTCCAGACATACTACTCTATGTTCTCTCTCCCCCCTCCCCATTTATTTTCTTTATTTGCACCTAGGTGTGTGTGTGTGTGTGTATGTGTGTGTGTGTGTGTGGATATCGGCTCCCCACCAGATATCGGCTCTCCACCAGATATCGGCGCTCCACCAACCAAAAAAGGTTGGAATCCACTGAACTACACAGAGGCAATAAATGCAATCAAAAGGTCATGAGACAAGCCTCAAGTGATGCCATACAGGAGGTCCAAAAACCTGAAAGACAGATTGGCATGAGTGGAAACCAGCATGTACAGAACCTCAAGCGGGTTGCATACACAAACCCAAGGGTATGTATCCATGTAGACACTGCACACAATGCCACGGAGAATACATTTACGCATCCTCAAGGCGGTAAAGCGTTTTCGCATGAACACCTACGTGAATTGTCAATCAGATTTTGCCGTGTACCTGCTTAAGTGATAGGCTCCCCTGATGAGATGGGTCTTCCATACCAACCTAGGAAGTATAATAGAACAAGGTGACCGGGTACTCGAGAAAGCCGGGCAGCCGTGGCGGAACTACCATAAGTGCAGCACCGTGGCCCACCACCTTTAGGGGCCCATCCCACACGTGCCAGAAAAAAAGGTGGAACATCTATTTAGGTGATAGATATCTTATCCTATATCCGTACTTACAGTATATTATATTGATCCAGAGGAAGGCAAACAAAAACCCCCAGTGACACATCATCCAATGATATCTCATAGGCGGAAAATAAATTCCTCCCTGACTCCAAGAACTGGCAATCAGATTACTCCCTGGGTCACCGTCCTTCCCATGTATACTTATTTGGTATATCCCTGTATACCTTTCCCATCTAAAAAGATACCCAACCTTTTTTTTGAAGATATCTATTGTATCTGCCATCACAGTCTCCATGGGTAATGAATGCCACACTGTAACCGCCCTTACTGTAAAGAACCCTTTCCTTTGTTGCTGGTGAAATCTCCTTTCCTCCAACCTTAAGGGATGCCCTGAGTCCTTTGTACTGCCCGTGGGATGAATGCAAATAGGACCTTTACATGTTTCCTTTAAAGTATAATCCGCCCCACACACCCTTTTTTCTTTATATGTTTTTCCAATATTGGTTGCCGATACTGTATATTGTATTTTTTTTATATATGTGGATACAAGCTACACTGCCACGAAGTGACTTTAATACAACTCTTGCATAATTGATGATCCATTGTTTGTATTATTTTTGCATGTGTTTTATGCCTCATCTCTTGATATTGAATTCCTTTTTTTCCCTGCGTCTCCCCACAGGGTTAGATGTGTTAGTACTTTTGGCAGATTTAGGCTAAGCTTACTCATTTGCACAAGAAGTAAAACAATGTAACTCTACAGGTGATTTTAATCTTTTGGGAAACCAATGACATTGATGATTTGCATATATAGGGTTTTTGTCACTTTTTTTACTCACCATAACTGAACTCAGTATTATGGTATAGCCTATCCCATAGCCTCTCATGCATACCCAGTTAAAATCAACCCCACACTGATGAGACCCATCAAGGTCGAAACAGCTGTCTGTGGGTGGTTTTCTGGGTATGCACCTTAACCCTGGCTGTGCTCAAAGCTGTGACCATGCAGCAAGCTTAAGCCTATAGGGAACCATGTTAAAAATGGTTTTTGAGGCAAAAAGTGACACTGTGTGCTCATTTGCATGTCATTTCCCAGAACCCCTTGCTGCAGTGGAAGTGCTGTATGCTGGGTGATGATGGGGAAAGGCGGGGTTGCAGACCTTCCTAAGACATGCAGATGAGCATACAGTTGTATTTGCATATATATATATATATATATATATATATATATATATATATATATATCAGCTACATGGAACTGCCATTTAAACAACTGGGAGGGATCAGTGATTTACGTTAATGCTGATTGAAAGGTTTTGCTCATCTTTGCCAGTCAGTGCTTTGCCAAGCATTGTTTGCCGTCATCAATCACCACAGGGCGTTGCCAGGACCCCAATTAAGAAAGCAGATCTAAGAAGACCCTCTGTCTGCCCACACACACACACTTCCCCCATGGGCTCCTCTCACAAATACATAGCTGCCTTAACTGTACAAAGAAGGAATGAGCCATGCGTATAGGAAGGGGAGAGTTCTCCCACAAACAGAACATTCTGGGCCGCCGGACACTTTCCTGTGGCCCAGGACCTGTTCCCACGGGGGTCTCCCCCGCGTCGGTGACCTTGCGCATCACATCACGAGGGGGAGGCTATGTGGCAATATTTGGTCATCAACATCATCAGGTAATACTGTCCAGTCCCCTTGATGATGTAGATGACCAAATAGTTTAATTGTTGTGGGGGGGGAGAGCGTGGGGGGATCTGTAATCGCGGGGGCCCGGTGCAATGGCACCAACTGCACGGCCATCGTGCCGGCGGCCCTGGTATCACATTCTGATTCCAGAAGCTGGGAAGTTCCCCCTCCCGTCTTCGGTGGAGTATTATTTAATGGGGGTAGGATGTAAAATAATAATAAGCACAAAGTGTGAGATGCGGTTCAGGGTTTAAGGATATCCCTGCTTCAGCGAGGGTGGCTTAATCAGTAGCACAGTCGTTGAATGAGCCACCTGTGCTGAAGCAGGGATATCCCTAATACCTGGCCTGTTGGTGACCCTCAAGGACTGGAGTAGGCCGCCCCTGCTATATTGTTTGTCCCAGTTGGCTTAATCAGATGGCAACTTGGCTGAATACAACATTAATTTGTTGGTTTCAATGGTGGAGAAGATGGTGGCAGGCTGGCTAGGGCAGTGGGCCTGTCGGTGTCCTTCTAGTTGGCCGTTGTTGGTCACGAGGTGTGCCCTGCTAGGCCAGCACGGCTAATGGATTTAAGTTGTGGTTTCAATGGTCAGGGACCCGCGATGGAAGGGATCAGGCATTATCGGTGATGTTGTAATTAAACCCCATCATTTGTGACGGAGATTTATTTGGGATTGGAGAGGGTTAAGGATGGATCCAGAAAGGGACATCGATTGAGTCCTCTTCCGTCATGCAATGCTTGGGCAAGTCTCAACAAGACAGCCAGAGAAAATAGAGGAAATATAATGAGAGCAGTGGGACATTACTGCAAAGCAAACCCCTTCTGTTGTTCTCCTGTACGCAGATAATAGAAAGGTGTCGCTAGACGCTACAACAAGGACACTCCCATTGTCACAGTCAGATCCCTCGTCAAATCAAGGACCGCAACACAGACGTTCAGCCTGGAAACCACACAGGCCCAGACCCACAAAACTCAGAACGCCGTGTTCTCAAACTCACGAACGGACGTTGTGTTCCCTCAGGTTAACGCCAATCCACAAAGCTAATTATATGCAAAGACAACAGCCGTTACTGATCTCATCAACATAGCCTTAACAGCATGTTACGTTAGCGCTGTCTCCTGTTACCTTAAAGCAGCATTTCATTCAAAATTCGGTGTGTTTTTTTACATAAATCAGTTGAGTAACATTAGATCATTTCCTGCCTTTTTTTTTTTAGTCTTTATGCCCTTTTACACAATTTTTTTATGTATTATGTTTCCTTGGGTTGCTATAGCAACTAATTTGGAAGCTACGCCACTTCCATTTTTAAAAAAAAGTAGGCCGCCATATTGCGCGCCCTGGGAAGCAGGATCTTTGCCGATCGATCACCCGAGAGCGATGAAACACGTCAGGGAGCGTCACCACACAATACGCATTGACGTTACATCATCACGTCATTACGCATGCGCACGATCAGGCCGGATCGAGCGCGGGACATTTTGCGGCAGATTACAGCTGGAGAGTCGTTTTTTTAATTGAAAATTGGACTTTTGTGAAGATACTAGGTGCCTCACGGTTCCTCAGTGGTTCGCAGCTCATTTACACCCCGGAGTGGGATCTGGACTGTGGATTTCGGACACAGAGTTACCCGTGGCGGTCATTATTATTCACAATCGCACATTTTATATTTACCGTTGTGAGTGAATTTCTTCCCCCTCCCTCCTTTCCCATCATTAAAAGTTTATGGGGCATGTACGCTCTCTCTCTCTCTCTCTCTCTCTCTCTCTCTCTCTCTCTCTCTCTCTCTATATATATATATATATATATATATATACACACACATACTCAAAAAGGACTGCACCTGGGATATATGCAAATAGGAGTTATTTAAATATACTTTGCATATCCTATTAGCATATATCTCAGGTGGGCTCCTTCTTGTGCACAGGTGTCTGTGTGGTGTTTGAACGTGTGTTTGAGAGGATATATATATATATATATATAGCACTTGGGACTCTAGTAAGAAAGGAGTGCCCCCCCCCCCACACTTCTGAAAACCTCTATTTCAGGATCTAGAAGGAGCTAATGCCTCGTTTAGGTAATTAAGGCATCGTTAAATCCTCTCGCTAACTATAACCGAGCTCTGTGGAGAGACATTGTTAGAGGGAACCCCTCTTTTGCCCGTCGTTAGCAGGGACGCCGACAGGACGTACGAGGCCCAAGACAGAGTGCTCACCACCCACTTCCAGCCTAGCCCAGCCCCCTCCCAGAGCCGCCGGGCCCAGGACACCTGTCCTTGGTCATTAGCACGAACGTCCGTTCTAGCTAACCCAAGGGCCCGTTACGACTCAAAAATATCACGTAACACTGCGTTAGTGCGCTATGAAGATACCCGTTAGCACTTAACACTGCGTTAGTGCGCTATGAAGATACCCGTTAGCACTTAACACTGCGTTAGTGAGCTATGAAGATACCCGTTAGCACTTAATGATGCGTTCAGTTAACGACTCTTTAAATCAATAGCATGGCTTTGTGGATCTGGGCCAAAGCGAGTAACCTAGGCCATATCTGGGTCCTGGCATACATCATTTACCTATCTTTGTGTCCCAAATTTCCAGACACTTTGTGTGGGGGCGGGTGAATGTGTGCCTGATGCTTCCAAGTAAATACATCCTTATAAACCCTCTTCGTTATTTTCTTTTTCAATGAATTTTCCTTTTATGACCAGTTTTACTTCACTCCGTCCTGTATTTGTGGCATTCTTCTCTCTTCCGTTCGCACTTTGGGCTCATTCACGAAGGTGCCGAATGAGAAATAGTGCAGTAACCGGTAGAAAATAAGTATGTCCCACTTTCGCCCTCTATATTACTTCATCTAAACCCTTTATCATTCTCTGTATTTTTCTTCACCTTCTCCTTGCATTTCTCTCTCTATCTCTCTCTCCTTTTAATTCTTACTACATCTCTCTCTCCCTCCATCCTCCATTCTCTGCCATCCATTCTTCCTCCCCTCTCTCTCCCTCCCTCATTCTCTTGCTCTCCATTCTCTCTTTCTCTCTCTCAATTCTCTCGCTCTCTCTCTCCCTCATTCCCTCTCTCTCCCTCATTCTCTCTCTCCATTCTCTCTTTCTCTCTCTCCCTCCCCTCTCTCCCTCATTCTCTTGCTCTCCATTCTCTCTTTCTCTCTCTCAATTCTCTCGCTCTCCATTCTCTCTCTCTCTCTCTCTCTCTCTCTCTCTCTCTCTCTCCCTCATTCCCTCTCTCTCCCTCATTCTCTCTCTCCATTCTCTCTTTCTCTCTCTCCCTCCCCTCTCTCCCTCATTCTCTTGCTCTCCGTTCTCTCTTTCTCTCTCTCCCTTCTCTCTGTCTCTCTCCCTCTCCATCCCCTATTTCTCGCTTTGTCTCGGAGCAGCGGTATCCCTTGCCGAGTAGTTTCCCAGATGTATCCAACACTAATAAAACAGACTAGAAACAAATATGGAAATAAATCCCCAGAGAAGTCTTCTTTTCTGTGGAGACCCGATAGGTTTAGGAACACATGGAGGATGTTTCCTCACCGAGCAGGATGGATTCTTGTTGGAGGTTATGCAACAGGCTGCTAGTCATGCAACAGCTCGTACCCATGCAAGGCCAACCTCCCAGGACAAAGGACAGAGGAGGGACACGGGTTGGAAACAATTTGCTTTTGGCTCCTCTCTTGAAACTCATATTTCAGGAGGGTTTGATCAAGGCTAAATTGCCCATGTCTGAACAAAGCAAGCACACAGTTTAATTTATAGTGACAATGTTTACTTTGCTGTCTCCACACAGATGTATGTGCCCGGCTCTGTGAGAGTCCGTATGTCCCGAGCTGTGATGTTTAGGGCAGCCTGAGCGTCCATGTTACTGTTGAACCCTCAAAGGGCTTTCAACTCAAGGCCTAAGTAAGACATTCACCCGGCAAAACACACCCAGGGTTCAGGATAACTGTATAAGCAAAGCCTCCTACCACAGATACAGTTATACAGTTACAAATAAACTATAATAATAATAATACAGTCACTTGGCTATCCATACAGAGAGACGCATGGTGTATATATATATATATATATATATATATATATATATATATATATATACACACACACACATACACATATATATATATATATGCAAAAACACACATATATACACAGAGGCGCAGGGTGTATACACACACACACACACACACACATATATACACAGAGGCGCAGGGGTATATACACACACACACACACACACACATATATATATACACACAGGAGCGGCAATGGAAAGGACGGCTACGGTCCAAAGACAAGTTGCAGCCTATCGTGTCCCGGGAGACGTGAGTAACCCACGAGAGGATCACACTATCCACGCTATAGTGCCATTGACAGCACATACGAGTGTCTCCAAGTCTTTGGGATGAAACAGGCCTGCAACTGCACAACCAAACATATAAATGAGCTCCACAGATATACAGAGAGTGACCGGGTGTACACACCCAGGTGTATCTATACATAGTCACATGCTACTTTTGCCCACAGATATACAAGGAGCTGTACTATCTGCCAATAGTACGAACCATGGAGATCTTTCCTATTCCGTTGTCTACTCTTTGGAGTTGGGACACAACGAGGGTTATTCATTAAACTGAAAAAGTGCTGACCGGGGCAGTATCACTATCACTGGGACTCCAATGGGAGATTCCACGCGGTAATGCCCCTATCGGCACTATCTCAGTTGAATTTTTTTTAAGCAATGTGAGAAACTTTTCTGAACCCCCACAATGTAACGAGAGAAAAGAGTCCCAGAAACGGTGTGCGCGGATCTTTGATACACAGCCCTCTCCTCTGCCCCAACGCAGCCCGTCTTGCCCACAAGAGAACGGCAGACGATAAAAGCGCTAGAAACAAAGGCCCGGAGAAAGCGCTGACGTGTGCGCAGATTTTCTACGGCTCGTGTGCTTTGAAGAGTTGGGGGAAGCTGTGAAATGGCCAATGCATGAAGCGCCACCTAATCCTTGGCAGGGAGATCCCACAACAAGTCGCCAAGAGCCAGCTCCATCCTGCAAACACTGCCAGCTGCACCCATCATGTGGCATCTGCTGAGTGTGCCTCGAGCAAGGCGGCAGCATCACAACATGAGCAGAAAGTGGGCACATCTCACCAACTCCCAATGGGGTTGTCCTCTCTGGTGCCGGATACATCATCTGGTCTTCCCAGCTCCAGCAGTCCAGGCATCTCACCAGTGGCACATATAATGCACAGCAGGTGCATTGTCTCTGCAGAACTGCATGTATGTGTGTCTTTATTTATATAGCGCCATCCAGGTACATAGCGCTGTACAGCATTGATACTCGTGACATAATATTATAACACATCGTGGGAATAAACGCAGTAGACATAAAACAATAGGAAAAGGAGTCCCTGCCCCGAAGAGCTTACAATCTAAGTGTTAAGTGGGGAGAACTTGCAGAGACAGTTGGAGGGGGTTCTGGTAAGTGTGTCTGCAAGGGGTCAAGGTCGATGTTTGAGGTGTATAGTATCGGCCCACGCAGCTACCCATATGCATCGTTAATGAGATGTGTTCTAAGAAAGGACCTGCAGGTGGAGAGAGAGGGTGCTAACCGGATATTGAGGGGAAGGGCATTTCAGGGGTGGGGGGGAGGGCAGGGAGTGAGAAAGGTACCGGGCACATCTATGTATGTTGGAAGCCACTGCCTGGGGTAACTGGGGTTGGAGGGTGAATGTGGCCATGGTTTTATGCAAGTGTAAGTACCTCTAAACTCCGTCAGGGGCAGGTGCAGAGCTACATGACCATTGCAGGCCTTTAAAATGAGCAATGGGTTTAAAACGTACCAGTCATACCCAGAGACCACACCTATCCATAGGGTTGCCAGGCGGCTTCTCCGAAAATACTGGACTCAATGGTGAAAGGTGCGTCAGGTCACCATGTCCAGGGAGGAAAATACCGGACACATACATGTCCAGTATTACAGCACCTCTCATTTTTTACTGGACAGAGTGTCCAAATACAGGACAGTCCAGTTCAATACCAGACACCTGGCAACCCTACCTATCCATGCTGCGGCCACCATATCCGACCTTCCCAGCCGGGGCCGGATGAAACTGGGCGGCAGCCACGTGCCGGAAAGCGAGTGTGCGGTGGGAAGAGGTGCAAACACGCCTGACTGTCATCTCCATTGCAGATAAAAACCATAGATAAACGTTCAGACGTTAAAAGGTGCTACAAATGACTTCTATGTATGCGATTTATTTTCTACGAGTGTGCTATTTATCTTCGAGTTCTTAAACATGTTATTAACTCAGTTTGGTCCTATATACAGCTCAACCCCCTTATAACGCTGTGCTTGGGGTCCAGAGAATCACATCGCGTTATAAGCGGATCGCATTAGAAATAATGTACAGTTGTATGCATTGTACAATAAACTATTTAAGACGCCAATAATCGTGTTGTAAAGTATTCCTAAATACGAACATTGGGAGCCACCCTTGCATCGCGTTATAAGCGGATCCGCATTGTACCGGATCGCGCTATAACGGGGTTGAGCTGGACTGTGACACCGCACCTCTACTCCACAGTATAGGGCTCTCTAGCGAAGGGTCCTGACTCTCATTTTAACATTATCATATAATCATCATATGGCTTGCGTGGTGCTTCTTCCAAGTAGTTTGAATAATTATTCGACGTAATGTCCCCTTTTATTGCAGATCACGAGAGTCTCAAAAGTATGTCAAATACTGTATAAACAATATTTGTAAGGTTTCCATGGATACAAGAGGCCTGTGTTACAAAGTGAGGTTCGCCGGTTTCCATGGTTACCAGATATATGTGTCACCAGGCGGTTCTTGCTGGTTGCCATGGTTATGAAAGCAGATTTCCCCAGGAGACTGTTCGTGTGCAGTCAGTGTTACTGCTTCCTCAGCAGACGTACTGTACCTTCTCTCACTGGCTGTCATTCTATTATTGCACCATGTGTAGTGCTGCTATCTATACAGACTGTATCAGCTGTTAGCCAGAAGAGCTTACAGTCTACACTTGGCTCATGGGGCAAACAAAGCCTTAAAGTGTAGGTTGAAAGGTTCAATCCACGGTAGGACCAAATGGAACCAATGACCGCCATGTTTAACAGGTTATCCTGGGCAATGTTATGTAAGCATTGTAATCTATTATGACCTTTATAATCTGCCTTGTGGTTTCCTTCTCCAAGGAGGGGAACCTTAAAAAGTCCGAATATTTCATCACCGAGGTGAGATGAGCATGTCGTCCAATTTTCAGTGTCCCGCGTGTGAATGAAAACACTGGAAACTGTACAAAGTCTCCAAAAAGTTCTCAAGTAAGCCATGAGCCATGGGTGAGGGATGATCATGAGCAATGGGTGAGGGATGGTCATGAGCCAAGGGTGAAGAGTGGCCATGACTGATTGTGCCCTCATTCCCCTCCCCCCTTCTGGGTTTCTATTAGTTGGTGGGGGGTTAGTCAGGGGTAAGCAAAGAAAGGGGAGGGTTGCCCTGTGCTATATAGCTTTAAACAAAGGAAAATGTATGTGTATCAGTCTTCTAAGTTTCACCTTGTCACTGCCATTAGTTATCTTAGGTCCTATGTATAACTCTTAGGACATGCGCCTTAACCACTTCTCCTCCCTGTGAACATGTCCTCCAATTTTCAGTGTTCCGTGCGTGAATGAAAACTCTGAAAATTTATACAAAGTCTCCAAAATGTTCTCATCAAGTCAGCCATGAGCCATGGATCAGGGGCGACCATGAGACATGGGTGAGGGTTGGTTATGAGCCATGGATGAGGGTCGGTCATGAGCCATGGTTGAGAGACATTCATGAGCCATGGGTGGGGTGCGGCCATCAGCCATGGGCGAGATGTGATATATTCGTATTTTCCGGGGCAGAGCATTAGGACTGTCCCGTGCCCGGTGGCTGCACGGGGCCCGGCCAGTCGGCACGAGAAGCTGGACCCAACCTTTTGCATCTGGCTACCGGGCCCCCGTTGGCTGCTGGGCCCCAGCACTCCTGAACTGCGGTCGGTCTTCATCCCAAGCCACCCCGTGCCTGCAGAACGTTAACTCCACCCGGAAGTCGGGCAAAATTTCCACAACCACCCGTGGGTCTGACGTGGCACCTGAGGCTTCCCTCCCCCCAGGGTAAAAGTGTGTGTGATGGATTCGGTGTGTGTTGTGGGCCTGTGGGAGTTGTGTGTGTATTGTGGGGGACGGGACGGTGGGAAGGAGTGTGTATTGTGTGTGGGGGGGGGGGGGGGGGGGTGGGAAGGATTGTGTATTGTGTTTGGGAGGGAATGTCCCTTATTATAAAAACTTAAATGTGGCAACCTTATCTGCCTCATGGATCTTCTCTTGGATATCACTTTTCACTTCCTTTTACCTGCCTCTCCATCCCGCTCCTATTCACCTCTTTTTTTTTTCTCCCCCTTTCTTGTCCTTTTCTTGAGGTTTTTCTCGCTCTCTCCCCCTCCCCTTCCCGTTTCTCTCTCCTTCTCAGTTCATGTCTGTAGCTGTCTCTTCTTTACAGCTGTGTGTGGGTGGTTGGAAATTATATATTTTTTTTTCTACTTACAGTATGCTGCTCAACTCAGTGATCACAATTGCTTAAATTGCAATGCAGCCATTCACCCTCATCTTGTTAACATAAAAGTGGAAACACCGACATACAATTTCCCCATCACGTCGTGTCCGGCTACGTATAATAAATATTCCCTGGTCCTCCCTGAACGCCTTTTTAATACATTGCATTCATATGAAGGTGCTCACATCTCCTGGAGAGGAGAGTGTGTTGTTCACTCTCTGACCACATTTTGGGATCCCCAGGACACGGGAGATGGACAGTCGCAGGAGTCCAGGATCCTGGGGGAAGTCCAAGTTCTGGGGTATTTCGCCAAAATGTAACAGAAGTGAAAATGAGGGCAGAAGACAAAAGCCTCTAGCAACGCTTGTATCTATAGCAACGTCTAATAATGGTATAAACGGCACCGAGAGACGTGGAAATGAATCAGAGTTAAAAGGAAAACCCAACAAAAGGACGGGTCACGTGTCGGAGAACATTTTAACGCTTCCAGCACTGGCAAGTCTTTTCTCTCTCTGCAGCAGGGGGAGGCTGACCAACTCCAGTCATCAAAGGCCATCTGCAGGCTGGTTTTAAGGATATCCCTGCTGCAGCGCAGGTGGCTCAATCAGTCCCTGCTTCAGCACAGGTGGCTCAGTCAAAGACTAAGCCACTGATTGAGCCCCCTGTGCTGAAGCAGGGACCAATTGAGCCACCGGTGCTGAAGCAGGGAGATTGAGCCACCTGTGCTGAAGCAGGGATATCCTTAAAAACTGACCTATAAGTGGCCTTTGAGGGTTGGAGTTAGCCAGCCCTGCACTAGAGCTTGTTGTCAGGTATCAACAAAGCCAAGAGTAACGATTTCCTCCGCCGCACACAGGATTCAGAGACTCCTTATTAAAAATGTTATCCTTTGTTTATTTGCAGGTGAATATCGGGGGGGGGAAGACGTCCTCTCGGGGGGGGGGGGGGTGTGGCCATGGGTCTTGTGGAATGGGCTCTCGGTCCTTCTGGAGCCTACCCACGTTTCACAGTATACGTTTTAAAAATGCTGGAGACAATCCAAGAACTTATATAGTTGATTTAGAGGTGGTCTGTCCCTTTATATCTCCCCCTGGGAGTATAAACAGCCAATCCAATTTTCGAAACGGCTCTGTTCTGGAGCGGTAGGTTCTCAGACATCTGACAGCATCCAAAAGAATGGAGGTCTTGTTCTTTAGTATTTGATGGATTGAGGCAGACACACGATGAGATGATTTCCTGATGCAGGTAAAAAGCAGATACAGGTAAAAAAAAAAGCATCACCAGATGAAGAACCCCCTTATCCTGGTGAAATATAAGAAACGGGTCCCTACTTGATAGACCTCACCGATTCTGCACACTGACATAATAGCCACCAGCAGAACGGATTCCAGGGCAAGAGTCACATGTGAAGCTTGCTGCAGAGGCTCAAAGGGGGAGTGAGGGCTCCTAGAACCAGAGGCAGGTCCCATACAGGAATCAGATCTTTAAAATTGAGGCTTACTGTAGTCCTAAACATTGCGCTGAAAAAAATCATACTACAGTACTTACAGTATGTACAACAAAGCCAGTTGTTTTCCTAGTAAATGCCAATAGTGCTGCCCCCTGGACTTTCAGGGAACTGATTTGGAATCCCAAATGTTTTCAGAAATTCCAATATTGACACGGTGGATGGCTCCAAGAAATCAACATTTGAGTGACTGCACCGAGTATCCGGAAGGGCTGCCAAATTCTGTAATAAACCTTGGATGTGGAGGGTTTTCTTGCTGCCTTCAAGGTCTGCACAACTTTCCTGGATAACCCTTTCTTTGCAGCAGGCTCCGCTAAGTCTTCAGGCCGTTAAAACTAATATTTTTTTGGACTGGGCCTTGGGATGGAAGATCTGGACACACTAGCAGCTGCCATGACTGGTCCTCCAGCATGTTGATAAGCTCAGGCAACCATGTTCTGCGAGTTCAGAAACTAACTTTAGCCACCACCTCTGTTTGGTCTTGTGCTATTTTCCTGGGTACCTTTGGTATTAAGGGTATCAGTGGGAACATATAAGCCAGTCGACGCTCCCATTTGAATGAGAGGGTATCCACATAAGAAGCTTTTGGGTGAAAACTTCCTTAGCCTAACTTCTTCACTTTTCTGTTTTGGCCTGAAGCCATCAGATTAGTTTTAGCTAATATCCAAAGAGTTGGGAGAATATCTGGGCTACCAGTGATCATTCCCCTGAAATTAATGCCTTATGTCTCAGGAAGTCTGTCTCTTTGTTGTATTTTCAAGCAACATAGAATGCTTTTAAGTCTTCCAATTTTTGCTCTGCCCAACTGAAAATTGGCGATGCTTCTCTGATCAAGACCATCCTTCTTGTTCCACCTTGCTTTCGGGTGTAGGTCACAGTTGTCAGATTATCTGAAGTCATCTTTAGACTTCTTCCTCTTGATGGGAAGAAGATCTTCGCCTGCATTACTGCTCTTAACTCCAGGATCTTTGCTGGTACATCTTGGCACAGTACAGGCCGTTTTCCTTGAGCCCGCTCTAAACCGAGCTAGGCACACCAGCCTGTGCCTCTTGGATCAGTGGTGAGAAACATCCTGTCCTGGTACTGCAATGAACAAGCTTTAGATTTTCTTCCTGTTCCCACCAAAGCAGTGAATCTTTTACGTGCTTTGAAAGCCAGATTAGCTATCGCGGATACGTTTTTTGCTTGTTCCAGTAATTAATAAATATTGGCAACATCCTCATGTGCCATCTTGCCCACAAGACCACTTTTATGCTTTTAGCCAAATCACTGGATCATCTCAGCCTTAAGCTTTTTCTTATGTCGAGGGGCAGGTTCACACACCCTTGCTTCGTGTCAAGCACGACTCCCATAATCCTCAGCCTCTGTAGTGGAACAAGATAACTTGACTGCGTTTTACCAGCCAGCCGTAAAAACTCAAGAAACATTCCAAAACTCTCTTACGGTTGTTGAAGAAGATGCCAGTCTTGACATTTTATCAAGAGATTGTCGAGGTAGTGAACATTTTAATCCGTAAATTGTTCCTTCTCTCTCTATTTTCAGAGTCCTCCTGCAATTTCGGTCATCTGGGCCTGAAGTTGTTCTGTTGTCTGGAGATTTTATTTTGATGCTGTATAGTTTCATCCATTTTTTTTCTCCTAAGGTATCCATCTTGTCTCCGAGGGAGGATATGTCTCTTTTAATCTCACAGAGTTCCTCTTGTAGTAGAGACTTGAGATTCCCAGAAAGGTCTTTTATGTCCTGTTTGGTGGAGTGGAGATACATGGTTTCGTCTGCCGATTCTTGCTCGGATTCCGAGTCAGAGGCCCGAGGCCCACAGAGCTCCCTCTCTTTGTTAAAATGCGTGCTTAGATTGCTCTAATTGATTTTTGTTTGTTTTGGAGCCATGCCTCAATGTTCCCGTGGTGAGTGGGCTGTAAATGGGCACATTTTGTGGGTTTTTTATTGCGTATTGCTTTAATGTCCCTGTCACGGAGGCAGAGGTCATTAATCAACGTCATTATTGCCCCAGCTCGTCCACCAGGTAAGAAGATCCTTGGTTTATTTTGATTTCAAGTGATGACTTTGATGACATAAACCAGGATGGTCTCCAAACTCAGTCCTCAATAGCCACCAACAGGCCGGCTTTTATGGATATCCCTGTTTCAGCACAGGTGGCTTAATCAGTGGCTCAGTCTTTGGTGGCTCTTGACTTTGGAGACCCCTGATCATAAACTAAGGAGGTCAGAAACTAAACTCATCTGAAATGTTTGCTGCACGTTCGATAAAGAGTCTCCGGAGATTATTTTCAATTCTACCCCTCGGCCTCCGTTTGGAAAGGAATATCCCTAACCCTCAATTGCAGATTGCCAGCCTGCAGTACGCGTTATAAATGAGATAAAGATGTTGTTTGGTTCTTGGAAGAAACTCCTACACAGACTCGCTGATATGGCAAGACAGCAGAGAGGGAACCCACAGAGCCGTCCCCTTCATGTAAAGCACGGGAGAGCGTGCGGTATACAATACACAGAGAGAGAGCGCCATACAGAGAGAGCGGGACAGAGAGTGCAATACACAGAGGGAGAGAGAAAGAGAAGGAGGGAGAGAGAGGAAGAAAGAGAGAGAGAGAGAGCCATACAGAGAGAGCGGGAGAGAGAGAGCAATACACAGAGGGAGAGAGAAAGAGAAGGAGGGAGAGAGAGAAAGAAAGAGAGAGAGAGAGAGAGCAATACACAGAGGGAGAGAGAAAGAGGAGGAGGGAGAGAGGGGAAGAAAGAGAGAGAGACATACAGAGAGAGTGGGAGAGAGAGTGCAATACACAGTGAGAGATGGAGAGAGCGCGTGCAATACACAGAGGGAGAGAGAAAGAGAAGGAAGGAAAGAGAGGAAGAAAGAGAGAGAGAGTCATACAGAGAGAGTGCAATACACAGTGAGAGATGGAGAGAGCACGCGCAATACACAGAGGGAGAGAGAAAGAGAAGGAAGGAGAGAGATGAAGATGGAGAGAGAGGGAGAAAGAGAGAGAGAGCCATACAGAGAGAGAGAGAGAGAGGAAAAAAGCACACAATACACAGAGAGAGATGGAGAGAGAGAGAGCATGCAATATACAGAGGGAGAGAGAAAGAGAGGGATAAAGAAAGAGAGTGGGAGAGAGAGTAAGATGGAGAGAGAAAGAGGGAGTGAACAATAAACAGAGAGAGAGAGTGCATGCAATACTCAGAGAGAGAGAGTGCATAATACACATAGAGTGAGAGAGAGAACACCGTACAGAGAAACAGAGGGAGAGAGAGAGCGCACAATACACAAAAAGAGAGAGAGAGCGGCAATACATAGAGAGTGCCATACAGGGAGAGATGGAGAGAGCACCATACAGAGAGAGGAAGAGAGAGAGAGAGAGCTATACAGAGAGGGCACAATACAGAGAAAGCATGCACAATACACAGAGAGAGAGTGCACAATACACAGAGAAAGAAAGAGCGCATGTAATACACAGAAAGAGAGGGAGCGTGCAAAACAAAGAGAGAGAGGGAGAGAGTGCGCAATACACAGAGAGAATATACAGAGAGAGAGAGTGCAATATGCAGAGTGCAGTATACACAGAGAGCGTCTCTCGTAACGCGCAGCAGAGAATATAGCAGGAGCGTGTTTGCGCTGGTCACATCACTGCGTGTCACCAATTCCTGGTGTCTGTCACAATTTCTATACACACACAAACATCTTCCCGGCACCCCGTCCCGGCAGAGACATACCACGAGAAGAAACAATGAAATCAGCAGCGGCGGAGAAGACGTTTCATGAATAGCAACAGCAAATAACGATCCCACGTGTGAACACATTCACGTGTTTCAGGCAGGTCCGGGGCCCTGCCCTTCCCCATTATCTCTTAGCATACAGTGCTTCCCCTGCAGCCAGGGATTCTGGGAAATGGCATGCAAATGAGCACACAGTAACCTTTTGCTTCTTACCCACTTTAACATGGAACCCCTATAAGATTACGTCTGTTGTATTACACAGCTTCCCAGCACATCCTGGGTTACAGAAGCGCAGAGCCAGTAACCTACTCACAGACAGCTTCTCAGCACGGCCTGGGTTACAGAAGCGCAGAGCCAGTAACCTACTCACAGACAGCTTCTCAGCACGGCCTGGGTTACAGAAGCGCAGAGCCAGTAACCTACTCACAGACAGCTTCTCAGCACAGCCTGGGTTACAGAAGTGCAGAGCCAGTAACCTACTCACAGACAGCTTCTCAGCACGGCCTGGGTTACAGAAGCACAGAGCCAGTAACCTACTCACAGACAGCTTCTCAGCACAGCCTGGGTTACAGAAGCACAGAGCCAGTAACCTACTCACAGACAGCTTCTCAGCACAGCCTGGGT
>WSYH01008134.1:0-13432 GCA_036426205.1 Ascaphus truei | reverse complement strand
TCATAAGTGCAAGGGCCAGTTAACCTACTAGCTCACGGAGACGCGCTTCCTTCATCGACGGCCTGGGTTACAACGAGCACAGAGTCCTTAACCTCTACCAACAGAAAGCTTCTCATCACAGCCACGAGAGAAAGAGCCGGAGGGCCTTTGTTTCCAGAAGTGCAGAGCCAGTAACCTAGCTCCCTATACGCTTCTCACACATGAAACAGCCATTGTTTCATAAGCTCAGAGCCATATGCACCCTACTCACAGACAGCTTCTCAGCACAACCTTTGGTTACATGAAGTTGCAGCGAGTCAGTAACCTACTCACAGATGACATATATCTCAGCACCACGAAGCCTGGTTACAAGCGCAGAGCCAGTCACCTACTCACAGACAGCTTCTCAGCACAGCCTGGGTTACAGAATGCACAAGCCAGTAACCACCTACTCACAGATAAAGCTTCTATTCTCTCAGCACAGCCTGGGTTTACAGAACTGCAGAGCCAGTAACCTACTCACAGACAGCTTCTCAGTTACATCATTCACATGGGTTACAGAAGCCAGAGCCGAAATCAGCCTACTCACAGACACGATTCTCAGCACAGCCTGGGTTACGGAAGCACAGAGCCAGTAACCTACTCACAGAAGCTTTCTCAGCACAGCCTGGGTTACAGAAGCGCAACCGACCCGTAACCTACTCACAGACAGCTTCTCTCAGCACAGCCTGGGTTACAGAAGCGCAGAGCATAGAACCTACTCACAAGAAGCTTCTCAGCACACCTGGGTTACAGAAGGCAAGAGAGTCAGTACCTACTCACAGACAGTTCTCAGCACAGCACGGGTTACAGAAGCGCAGAGCCAGAACCTACTCACAGAACACTTCTCAGCATCACGAGCCTGGGTTACAGAGCCGCAGAGCCATTAACCTACTCACAACAGCTTCTCAGCACAGCCTGGGTTACAGAAGTGCAGCCCAGTTAACCACCTACTCCAGTAACTCACAGACATCTTCTCAGCACGCCTGGGTTACAAAGTGCAGAGCCAGTAACACCTACTCCCAGACAGCTTCCTATCACAGGCCTGGGTTACAGAAGCCAAGCCAGTAACCTACTCACAACAGCTTCCATCACAGAATCTGGTTACATAAGCGCAAGCCGGGTTAACCATACTCACAGAACCATTCTCCAGCAGCACCTCCTGGGTTACAGAAGCGCAGAGCCCAGTAAACCTACTCACAACAGCTTTCTCAGCACAGCCTGGGTTACAGAAGCGCAGACCAGTAACCTACACCTCACTGAACACGACTTCTCAGCACAGCCTGGGTTACAAGAAGCTGCAGAGCCATTAACCTACTCACAGACAGTCATTCTCAGCACGCGCTGGTGTACAGAAATTGGCAAGCCATAACCTACCAGTCACAGACAGCTTCTCAGCACAGCCTGGGTTACAGAATGCACAAGCCAGTAACTACTCTCACAGACAGCTATCCCGAGCATCAATCCTGGATTACAGAGAGCGCAGAGCCAGTACACCACTACTCACATGACAGCTTCTCTCCAGCATTCACTGCCTGGGTTCGAAGCCCGACCATAACCACCCATCAAGGCCTACTCACAGAGCGAGCCTTCTTCTCACAAGCGCCTGGGTTACCAAGCGGCATGAGCCACGTAACCTTCTCAACCAAGAATAATAGCAACAAACTCTACATGGTAATAAAGTTGCTAGGAATGTGGTGGGTTATTCAAAAAGAAATCTTCTACCGTTTGAAAATAGAGAGCGGGATGAGTCGATAGCGGGTAGGAGGCAATCCAGTTTACTTTCTTAGCACAACGTCGTGCTTCAGCACAAAACATGTAAACTAACTCTGAATGTAACAATCTTAACCCCGTAGCCCATACCCCTCCAAGAAGCCCGAATGATCAAATCGTAACCAGCCAGCCGCCAGCTGTTCCTCCTCCGGGACCGTTGGTTGCAGGTAATGTAGGACAAAGTACCTACGCCGTGCAAACGACCCTGATTGCGAGTCGAGTGTTCAGACGCTAAGCAACGAACAGGCCGCCCGTGAACCGGTTAGAATCTCGCGCAATTGCGACTCTTCTTAAGGGGAACTCCTTGACCCCCCCACATTAAGCACCTCTGTATGGAGCTTTTGCGTACTCGCCTGTTGCATTCCCTATGCTTTATCCCGGCTGGTTCCGCTACACGTCGATTATCCACGGAACTAGGGATGTCCCCTGGGAGCGGTTTTGCCGCTCATTGGTCTGATAGCCTGCCTAGTGACCAACCCGCCGTCGTAGCGCCCAATTCAATCACGTGTATTTGTCTGCACCGGGACACACGCGTGCCTCCATCTATGGCCAGTACCTCAGTTAAAAAGGTGGCGGCCTTTTTGTTCGTGTCGTCAGCACGCTCGTGCCGGTCGGGGGAGTATGGGCCTTGGCCAAAGTTTGGAGACCAACCTCATGCGCGGGACCATTGATTACCTATGCCACTGTTATCGTGTCGCCTGTTCCATCACACTAAGGGGATCCTCTCCTGAAGCACACCGGAGATAGGCCTTAGGCCGTGAGGAGATTTGCTCGGGTGCGTTGGGGGTGCGTCGTCACCGCACCAATCCAGTACGCAGCTCGAATCCACGGGTCGTGCAATCCACATCATCATAATAAACATCACGGTCACGCCGGCGGAATAAGCGTCTTTCAGTAACAAGAAAGTAACAATAAGGGAGTGCCCTGCCACGCGAGCTCATCTAAGAATCGTTTCCTACATGATATATATGCATTATGATCATAATAATTTTTTTATTTCATATCGTCTGCTTGTTTTTATTCCCCACTGGGACTCAAAGCGCTCACAATGGACCGTAAATGCGCGGCACGAGGCGCTGCACACATAGGAGCTTTTACACGCTCACGACACCGTAGAGCTTACACATCTACTGATTTTGATGCCTGAGGTCACAGGGAGATAAACGTGACTTTCCCAATTGTCACCTCAGGAGCCACACCCAGGGGGCGGCTGACTTTTAACCTCTCTCCGCTCACCTCGGTGGTCGTTGTTCATACAGAATGGAGCGCTGGCATATCCCCGCCCGGCCTCCAAGTGGTTGGGTAGTTGGGTGAGACATTACTTTGCTATTGGCCAATCCCACATAAAACACATTGATAATCAAAAGGGGAATTATCACTCGCGACAGGGTCAACGTGGCCTAATACACTGGTACTGCCTCATATGAATTACATTCATTTCCGTTGCGCATGCGGCTGTGGATCAACATACAATCAAAGGAGAGAGGATGATGCGGCTATACGACATCAACGGACCGGAAGGTGCTGGCCGTGTGGTGTCTAAATAACTGGCTTTGTGAATCAAGCGAGTCGCGCCACCTGAATCACCATCTCTCTGATAACAGGATCAAGGAAACAGGCCCCCATCTGTCTGATGGATACACACGCAACATCAAAAAACGATAAAAGCTCCAAGTTCCCCAAGGAAAAGAAGGTAACAATGAATTCCGTGTCTGCTTTTAATCCTCGCTAATTTGTTTCATCGATGCCCAGTGCTAGACGTTCATTATGATATGGGGGGTACGATGCTTTGACATGTAGGGTCACTTACAAGCGCTTCTCCCCCTTCACATGACGGGGGCGATTTGCAGAGCCTAGCCCGCTCATCCGTATTGTGCCCTGGTGAAAGTGACATCACAGAGGGAGGCATATAATGTGAGGGAGACAGGTGTCAGAACTCAGGTTCCTGAGGAGAGTTATATGCAAAAAAAAAATGCACTAGACAGTCGCACTGCCTAGGTAGACGGTGGTAAATATGAAAAAATATTTATTGTCCCCAACCAACATTACAAAGAAGGAGGTGTAACCCTCCTATATTTCACACCGACACAGTGCTTTATCCAAGCGATACCTACCTCGAGAAAGCACCGTGTGGTGGTGAAACGCGTAGGAGCCGTTCGGACACACCTCCTTCTTGTGTTAACCGTTGTCGGTTAGACAATAAATATTTTTCATTTTTTTTACCACCTGTACTCCACTGCGCCTTCATCTGTCTCTAGTGCAACTTTTTGGGGGTCATTTCTCCTCTTGCGCTGCTTGGACCTGATCTGCTGCTGGCACATCACTCCCTAATAATAACCAGTTGGCTCTAGATCGGGCAAGAAAATATAATGACCAAGCTCTAACTCTAATAAACAGCTATAGGAATGACAATATTGGTGGGGGTGAAGGTGTAATGGGTTCAAGCTTAGGTAGAGGACAATTGATCAGAAAATGGTCAATACTAAGAGACCCCTTAGATTTGCTCTCAGTACACCTATCTAGGACGTGGAGTCTAAGATATTCTGAAGAATCATTCCATTCAATGGACTACAAGAATTACTCCCAATCTTTGGTGCAGTTTTTCTGAACTTTATTATACGCAAACGTCTCCCAACTAGAGTGCAGCGAAGTTCAGAGTTATTAATCATCTTTTTCTGTTACCACCTCACAGAGGCTTAAGAATCAACTCTAGTTCACTCAACTATAGTACTACCTCAGTCCATAGAAAAGCAGATCTCTAGATTCATTTAGTTATATAGAGAAGGAGTCCTGGTGAAGATATAGTATATGGTGCCGTGTTAGCGGATCTCCTTTTCTCCTTGCCTTGTTTTTGTTATGTTAAGGAACATGTGCCTGCCCAGATAGAGTCCATGAGGAATGATCTCCTAACCAATCTTGTTCCTCATGGGGGAAAGCCAGGCCTAGACGGGGTTTCTCCAAGCCGGAGCCCTGTAGAGGCATAGTGGTCAAAAACCCAACCCGGGTTCAGTAGCTAACTCAGCACCAAGGGTGCTAAAGCGAGCTTAATAGGATTTGTGAAGACAGTAAACCATTGGGTATCCAACCAATGACACGATGGTCCAGCACCATTTAAAGACCGTTGCAACCTACTTAGTCATAAGAAAGACAGGTGAGTGAATGTCTCACATTGATGGTGCGAGAACCCATGGTAGCACCGGGCATATATCCTGGATCTCAGCGAGATAGGAGCGAGAGAAGCCTCCTATCATGTACCGACCGAACAGCGTCCGTTCAGAAGCTTGGCAGAAGGCCATAAATCCACGTAAGGATGATAAATCCTCTTGAAAGAAACTGGGGAATAAGTAGAAAGTATTCCAGCATGGCACATCCAACAAATGGCTGACGTGCACGAGGTTATGAATATATATATAGATATATATAGTATATATAACAGTATAATCAAAAACAATACTCAATACCGATTCCTGTGGTAACTAATGCTTTTTTTCTTATAAAAAATTTCTAATTTCTGTTTTCTCTCCTGGCGAGCGTCACACTTGCGGAACAAATAAAAGCATATTTGTTTTTTGTTATTAGCTGCGGGCTGACCGGTATCCGATCCTCTATCTTATATATAACATTTCCGGGTACATCCAAAGATTTCATCCCATGTTACTTGGGCTCCCGGGTCGTTCCCCATCTTGCCCCTATTTTCCCCCTTTTCAAGTCGCTGGGGTCAGCAGCCGGGGAGATCTTGACTACACTTGAGGGAGCCATGTCGGTTCTTTCTGGGCGCTCCCTAACGTCTGTCGTCTCTAACTGCTCTCCCTCTTGGGTTGGGCGGGCGGGGGATGGTTCTGGCTCGTCGTGCATTACTTTCTCTCGTCCGCAAGGGTGCTTCCGCGACGCAGCTCGCTCCGTCCCGCCGCCCGACTGCAGCTCGCCTACCGGACGGCCAGCCTCGTCTTATATCCTCTGGCCTTCTGACGGAGCCGGCTCTCTCCGTCCTGGCACGTACCACAGGCCATGCGGTCGCTTACCTCCGCGCCTATCCTCCACTTAGCTTCTATGGCAACTCCTCGGGGGAACAAGTATGACACTGTCAGGACCGGCCTAGACAGATAAAAAAGCCCGATATGGCAAGCGGCCGATCCTCTATGCTCATTAGATCCTCCGTAATGCTGAGAAGATCTCGACCTTCACAGGGATTCCATGGACCTGCGCTTGGATGGTTGACTAGGAGGGAAGGGCGGTTTGACTTAGAGTGGGGTCGAGCAGAGCGATTGGGCAAGAAACTTCACATGTTGGTTCTCAAGCGGTGTATATCCGCTTCCTAGGGCTGTCAAACGTTCGTCAATACGGAGGCGACTATGCTTTCAGGGGTCTCTCAGCGTTCGATACCTCGGCTGTACAAAACGGAGTAATGAGGACACCCCTCCCTGTACTTCTACACGGGGGGAATCGGCAGTTAGACTGGACAATCAGGCGGGGCGGGTAGTGAACCTGAGAGAAACTTTCTATGGGGTCGGCCACGTTGGCGGGCGTTGGGCCTCGAGCAAGGGAATGATTGAGGCTTTACGGTACTTTTTTCCTCTCCTTCAGGCCCCTCTACTCTCCTACCGCCAGTTTCCTCTTCGATGGCGCCCTTTCTGGTTGAGTTTTCTGTGTCTTCTAGCATTTTTTTGGAGCGTTAAGTCGGGTTGTTACAATTGTCAGCCTTGTGCCTTATTGTAAAAAAAAAGTATAACATAAGGTAAGAGACTTTCACACCACTTAGATAACCCTTCTTCCCTCTGACCACCGCCCGGCCTCACTTTTTCTAGCCCCACTACCCATATCCCTACACTGGCTTCCATATTATCTTAGAATTTAATATAAAGAGCCTGCAAAGCTCTTCAAACCCAACGATGCTCAAACCGAACCGGCTAACCCCTGCCCCCTCTTTACACTCCCCCTCTCTCACTCACACCAAAATATACCCCTAACGACACCTATGTTTCTCTCGGCCTTATAATTTCTTCTATTCCCACAGACCATCTCCTGTGGCTGCCGGTCCCTTCTTCTCAATGGAATTTCCCCCACCTACGGCACCATCAACTCTCCTCTTCTCCTCCCCCCCCACTATTCACTTGCTAAAAAAAATATCACTGCATCACTGTCACCGTCAGCCTCTCCCCCAGCATTACACCGTCCATCGTCAGCTTTCCCCAAGCATGTCACTGCACCGTCCGGTTTCTCCCCCCAAGCATACACTGCAACCGTCAGGCTCTGCCCCCATCATACATGACTGCACCTTCCAGGCTCTCCCCCATCATTCACCTGCAGAACCGTCAGGCCCCTGCCCCAGCATACACTGCAAGCAACCGTCCGGTCTCTCCCCCAGCCTTCACTGTCCCCCTTCAAAAAAGGAAGCCCTCCAGCATACACTGCATCATCCCAGGACTCCCGCCCCCCCCAATGCTTCACGTCACTGCACCACCATCAGGTCTCCCCCAGCATTGGGTTCCTGCCCCATACAGGCCTCTCAGCCCAGCATACCCTGCAAAACGTCAGTCTCTTCCCCCAGCATACACTGCCAACCGTCAGCCTCTCCCCAGCATTTCACTGCACCAGCAGGCTCTCCCCCACATACACTGCAACAACCGTCAGGCTTTCTTCCCCAGCATGACACTGCCTGTTCAGGCTCTCCTCCCACATTCACTGCAAACCGTCAGGCTCTCGCCCCAGCATTCACTGCAAAGACCTTTCAGGCTCTCCCCCAGCTACCTGCGCACCGTCAGGGTCTCCCCCGCAAACCACTGCAAGAACTGCAACCGTCCGGCTGTCCCCTTTCCCCGGCACAGCATAACCTCACCTCAGGGCTGGGGGGTCCCCAGCATCCACTGTCATAGCAAAAAGCCGTCAGGCTCTTCCCCCCACGCATTTACTGCAAAAGAAGTTACTTGCAGCCTCCAGGGCTGCTCCCCCAGCATCACTTTTCAAACCATCAGGCTCGTCCCCCAGCATACACTGCCAAACCGTCAGGGGCTCTCCCCCATCATACACTGCAACCGTCCTGCTTCTCCCCCCAGCATAACACTGCACCGTCAGGCTCTCTCCCCCAGCATTCACTGCACCGCGTCAGGCTCTCCCCCCAGCGCATCACTGCAAACTGTAACTCACTGCAACTCGTCAGGCTCTCCCCCAGCATACACTCACCGTGAGGCTCCTCTCCCCAGCATAGACACTGGCAACCAGTCAGGCTCTCCCCCACATTCACGCAAACTGCAAAAAGAAGAAAAAAACCGTCAGGTGCTTTCTCGTCCCCCCAGCTTTCGACATGTAAAAACTAAAACTGCAAAAACTTCCATTAAAACCTTTTAAGAAGCCTGTCGTCAGCTATTTTTTCCTTAATACGTAAAGTGCATTAACAAATAACACCAGAAATAGGTTATAGCTCTATAGTCTGTTTTCAATGTATGTAGGGGGTCGCATTAGAGCATCGGTAACTTTACATCTTGCATCAGGCTGTATAGCGAATCAGCTATTTGCATAAACGTCTGTTCGAGTTTTTGCTTTAACCATAGGAGACAACTCTGACAATATCAGTGTAGGTAGCATAGATCACAAAACCACGATTGACCGAAGCTAGGAGTACGAGCCCCAGCGTATAGGAACTCTACGCCTTCCCCCCGTTGTACCCCTTCCCCCCCCCAGTCCTCTGACGAGACCCTTCCCCCCCTCCTCTAACGTCTTAACCCAAGCCTACCTTCCCTCCCCTCCTCTATCAAAACCCTTCCCCCCCCCTCCTCTAACTAATCCCTAACCCTTCCCGTTCCCCCCCCTCCTCTAAACCTCCTTTTCCCATCCCCCTTCCCCCCCTCCTCTAACTACCCTTCCGCCCCTCCAAACCCTTTTTGTCCCCCCCTCCTCCAACCGCCCTTGCCCCCGCTCCGCCCCCCCCCTTGCCCCCCTCCTCCACCCCACCCCTTTCCCCCGGACCCTCCTCCACGCAACCTCCCTTGCTCTTGCCCTCTTTTCCGCCTTCCCCTGTCCTATCCTTCCGTCCTCCCTCCGGCCCTCCCTTCTCATCCTTTCCTATTCTCCTCCATACTGCACCCCCCCTCCTGCCCGCCTTACCACCATAAACCGCGCGCCCTCCCCAAACTCCCCAACCCCCCCTCTCTGCCTTTCACACCTTCACCCACCACCGCTCGCCTTACTCCTTTCCTTGGAACTACTTTATTCCTTCCGGGGGCCGGCCTAACATAACCATTTCACAAAAACCACCGCAACTCAAAACAAACGCCCGTACAACAAAGCACGCACCAAACCAGACTACAACCCCCACACTCGACCCATACCCTCCCACCTGTCCTGCCACACAGAGCCATTGCACAATATGGGAATTACCTTCTGCATGGGTTTCCCTCCCCTACACCTCACGCACATCACTGACCCAAGCAGCCCCCCCAACCGCCTCATCACACCCTGATCAAGGACCCCCCCACTATTGTTTCACCATACATCGACTCACAGGCATATCGTTATGATACCCCCTCTCCATGCCCCTACACGCCTCGCTAACCCTTGCCTCCGTGTCAGTCGCTCACCCGGTTAGCGGTCATGTTACCCGGGGGCCACTTCCCATCCCTCGCTCCGTTCCACGACGGGTGTGGAGTAGTGACCCGGTAAAATGTCTACTAACTCTGACCCATCTCTCCCATTCTTTCCCCTGGCTCCGGCCTTCGCTCCGTCATCGACCGCCTAAATCCTTATCCCCCCCCCCTTTGGGGTTTCACTCACCCACTCACATACATCACTCAAAAACAACCCTACTCTCGACCCCCTCTCTCTTCACACCCTATCATACATCCCATCCTCTCACATCACTCACCAAACCCACTTAATATCTCCACCCTCGCTCCTCACAGCGTCACATCCTCTAGCGACACCACCCTCAACATTTTTACATCACTTATAGCACCAAAAATATACATTGTACTTTGGTGTGGTTACAAAATAAACCATTTTTAGGGACAACAATCGTAGTATTGTCTTTTCTTTCCGTTCATCTTTCTTGTCAATATATTATCCAAAAATATCCAACCTTACAACAAACATTCCACCTAATTGTTTCCTAGTTCCACAATTTTATTAAATAAGACTTCCACTTATTCGCCATGTACACAACATCCCGGGCACCGCCGTGTCTCTCGCTGTAATATACTAAATATATCCCTTTTTGTAAGGCATATTTTAAAAGCTTGATGTACGTTTTGGGTTTTCCACTTTCAACAGAACCTTTGACCTACCCACACAACATGGCACGACAGGGACACGCACTTCCCGAAGACCGCACACTCACTCACTCACTCAACACCATCACACACACACCCACACACGACAACACTATTAATAACATAACAGGATTTTTATTTTTATTATGTTCATACTTATGCAAATACAACTGTATGCTCATCTGCATGTCTTAGGCAGGTCTGCAACCCCGCCTTTCCCCATCATCACCCAGCATACAGCACTTCCATATATACATATGTATAGCCTATCCCATATCTTCTCATGCATACCCAGTTAAAATCAACCCCACACTGATGAGACCCATCAAGGTCGAAACAGCTGTCTGTGGGTGGTTTTCTGGGTATGCACCTTAACCCTGGCTGTGCTCAAAGCTGTGACCATGCAGCAAGCTTATGCCTATTGGGAACCATGTTAAAAATGGTTTTTGAGGCAAAAAGTGACACTGTGTGCTCATTTGCATGTCATTTCCCAGAATCCCTTGCTGCAGTGGAAGTGCTGTATGCTGGGTGATGATGGGGAAAGGCGGGGTTGCAGACCTTCCTAAGACATGCAGATGAGCATACAGTTGTATTTGCATGCATATTTGGCTTTCCGTGGAGGGGTTTTTGTCAATTTTTACTCACCTATAACTTAACTCAGTATTATGGTATAGCCTATCCCATAGCACTCTGCATACCCGTTAAAAATCAACCCCACACTGATGAGACCCATCAAGAGTCGAAACAGCTGTCTGTGGGTGGTTTTCTGGATGCACCTTAACCCTGGTCGTGCTCAAAGCTGTGACCATGCAGCACAAGCTAAGCCTATAGGGAACCATGTTAAAAATGGTTTTTGAGGCAAAAAAGTGACACTGTGTTCATTTGCATGTCATTTCCCAGAATCCTTGCGGCAGTGAAGTGCTGTATGCTGGGTTGATGAATGGGAAAGGCGGGGTTGCAGACCTTCCTAAGCCCTGCGATGAGTATCAGGGTCAGTTGTATTTGTTATATATATTATATATCTATATCTATATCTTATATATCTAGCATATATATATCTATATATATCTCTATATCACATATATAAACTCATCTATCTCATCTCTTATCTACTATCTATCTAATCTATCTCATCATATATAATAGTTTGGTTGGGGTCTTGCAAATTCACAAAAAACACTTTTTTTTTTTTAAATAAATTCCGCAGATCATTAAAGGTTTAATACAGAGAGTTGTAATAAATTGAACTTTTTTCAGGTTGGGCTAAAGTTGTGAGTGGAGTACCTCAGGGATCAGTACTGGGACCCATGCTTTTTAACTTGTTTATTAATGACCTTGAGGTTGGCATAAAGAGCAAAGACTCCATCTTTGCTCATTACACTAAATTGTGTAAGGTAGTAGAATAAAAGCAGGATGTAATTTCTCTCCAGAAGGATTTAGATAGACTGGAAACTTGGGCAGGAAAATGGCATACAGTATGAGGTTTAATACAGATAAATGTAAGGTTATGCTTTTGGAAAACAAGAATAACAGGCAAATTACAAATTAAATGGGGATACATTAGCAGTATCCTTGATGGAGAAGGATTTAGGAGTGCTTTTAGACAGGAAGCTTAGCAATAGTGCCCAATGTCAGGCAGTAGCTGCAAAGGCAAACAAGATCTTATCTTGCTTTAAATGGGCTATGGATGGAAGGGAAGTAAACATAATTATGCCCCTTTATAATGCATCAGTAAGACCATATCTTCAATATGAAGTACAATTTTGGACACCACTCCTTAGACAAGACATTATGAAACTACAGAAAGTGCAGAGAAGAGGCACCAAATTGTAACTTTGTATTTGTAACCATGTATTTGTCATCATAACTCTGTGCCCAGGCCATACTTGAAAACAAGAGGTAACTCTCAATGTATTACATCCTGGTAAAACATTTGATAAATGAATTAATAAAGGGGATGGATAATCTGATTTATGAGGAGAGGCTAGCTAAATTCGATTTGTTTATATTAGAAAAGAGGCATCAAGAGGGGATATGATAACTATATACAAATCTATTCAAGACAATACAAGGAGCTTTCAAAAGAACTGCAGTATTCATCCCAAGGGCAGTACAAATGACACTTGGTCATACCTTAATGTTGGAGGAAAGGAGCTTTCCACAGCAACAAAGGAAAGGGTTCTTTACAGTAATGGCAGTTAAAATGTGGCATTCATTACCCATGGAGACTGTAAAAGCAGATAAAATAGATATCTTCAAAAAAAGGTTGAACATCTTCTTAGAAAGGAACGGTATACAGGGATATACCAAATAATTAAACATGGGAATGATGTTGAACGAGGGAGTAATCTGATTGCCAATATTTGGAGCCAGGAAGGAATTCATTTTCCCCTTATGAGATATCATTAGATGATATTTCACTTGGGTTTTTGTTTGTCTTCCTCTGGATCAATATACTGTAAGTACAAATATAGGATAATATATCTGCCGTCTAAATTTAGCATTGGTTGAACATGATGGATGTATGTCTTTTTTTCAACCTCCTCTACTATGTAACTATGCAACTATGTAATAGAATTCAGCATACACTATATGCTCTTGTGTGGCATTATTATGTATTTATATATGTAACATACTTGTCCTGAGTTTCTGGTCTACGGTAGTTAACCAAACATGTTTATGCAGTATATTACATATATAGAAAATCTGTGTGCTCTTCCAGTCAAATATAAGGTCCAGAAATTTGAGGTACCCAAACGGTGCTGAAACGGTCACTTAGTTCAGCAACCTATCCGTGTTAATATCCCGAATTCCTGAATTCCTATTCTCCTTTTATACTATTCTCAGATTCAGGGTGTCTGCAATAGCCCATTGAAGGCTTGAACCTGTAGATCAGCCTGCCTTACACTTTGAAGTAACACAAAAAAGAAACAGAGTTTCGTCTCTTGGAGAAGATTTGAGTGACCCAAGCATGCAGAAGGGGAGCAAATTCAGTAATTCTTCTTCATGGCTTTAGCAATCAATATAGTTGCTTCCTTTGGTCTTGGGCACAAGCTGCATCAGGATCCTGTGTTATATTCATTCAACTTTATATGCAGCAGGGTTGCCAAGTTTTTCAACTCTACTCCAGTGCCCAAGCCCAGTAGAAGCCATGTATAGTCTAATTATAGTTATACATGTACAAATGGATAATATCGGTCTCCTTGTGAATGAGACAATGTATTGTTTTTCTATCTTTAATTCTACAAAGCCTTTCCAGCCATCAAGTGTCATATCAAAATTCTGGATGCTGAAGCTCTATAAGACAAAAATAACCAATGCTACATCCAATGTGACAAAATACATAGTTAAATACTTCAATGTTAGTATTCTCATGAGTA
>WSYH01008133.1:16660-30389 GCA_036426205.1 Ascaphus truei | reverse complement strand
TCAGCACACAGAGATATCCCCCCTCCCTGGTCTCAGCACACAGAGATATCCCCCCCTCTCGGGTCTCAGCACACAGAGATATCACACAGAGATATCCCCTCCTCTCGGGTCTCAGCACACAGAGATATCACACAGAGATATCCCCCCCTCTCGGGTCTCAGCACACAGAGATATCACACAGAGATATTGTCACGGGAAACCAGTACTTTTAACACCAAAAATCTTCCGGGATCACTACCACCAAGTACAGGACAAAGTAATTGAATAAACTGAGTTTATTCTGGCAGAACCAGCAAATACACAAAATACACAGTTATGACATACACTCACCAACTGGGGACTTGGGGGAAAACTCTAGCTTCGACTAGGTGCAGGGACCCTCTTCAAATAGGTTTACCCTGTCCGCTTCTCTACTTCAGAATATCAGTGCGCCGAACACAAAGCAGCCACTCTGACATGTATCTCCAGCTGTATCTTACATGGGACAGGGGCTGCTGGCCAACCAGAGCACGGATTGAGTTGGTGCCACTAAAGCCAAATGAGGGGGCGTGCTAATGCATTCTAGACCTCCCACTGGGTAGGGGCCGCAGAGTCTGCAAGGCACAAACTCCTTCCTGAGAGCCCATCCCCAGACCTGATTGCCCACTCTTCCCCACTCACCAAAATGACTTGACACCTTTGTTTCAATCCTATGCAAGTGCTTAGGCTAAGTTAATTGCCCAGTCTGATTGCAGAGAAAGGATTACAGTACATACTATCCACTGACAGTCAAAGCACATTACAGTGATTTACACACAGACCACAAATCACATCATAAGACAATGCCGGCTTTCCAAACTGGGCGAAGGACTGTCACAGGGAATAAAGAATACATGCTTACAGACACGGGTTACATTTACACATTCCCTGTTCTCCCCCAGATATTAAAGACATTTGGCTGTATTAAATACTGTATTACTGGAGCAGCCAGGTTGCACGGTTCATGGGGTAGCTAGCTGGGCTTTACCTTTATTTGGTGATGTCAGCCACCCCTACCGTCACATCTCCCCTCTCAAGATAAAGGCTCTAGGATAGCCACTTTATCAGGTGGCTTCCTAAGCCGAGCAGTCCTTGAGATCCTAGGGCCGAGGCGGAGACTATTTAGCCGGGAAAGTTCTCCGGCATTGCCGGGCTTCTTGGCCTTAGCAAAGTCCAAGTTCTGTAGGGCAAGGCACCACCGCAGCAACATCCCAGTCTCCTCCCGCCACCCTGTGTATCCACTCCAAGGGCTGTGATCCACGATCACTGGGAGGGGTTTCCACATACATAGGGCTGCCAGCGCTCCAGAGCCCAAGCAGTAGCCAGGTACATTGGCAGAGCCTGTAACACTGCCCCGAACTTGGGGGACCAGGCTGCCAGCACCTCGAGCCGCCTCTTGGTCACCTCAGTCAAGGGTCTGTCTGGGACTCTAAACTGGCTCTCCCCCCTTCTACAGTAGCCCTGCATCTCCCCTATCTCCCTCTCTGTAATCTGTTCTCTCTCCGCCGAGACCCTGTACGTGGTCCGGTGGAGGGATCTGTGGTCCCTGGTGTTGACAGGGCAATCAGGTGGCTGAGCCCTGCCCAGCTTCTGCGGAACCAGGACCCACTCTCTCTCCACGACCTCTTGCCTCTGCTCCCGCTGGGGAGCTGCAAGCTGGGGACCTATCTCCCCCTGCTCCACGGAGTCTTCTTCCCTGGCTACTACCAGGGCATCGGGCAGAGCCTGGCTCTACCGATCTCCCTGCGGCGGGTTGTATATTACCAATGCCGCCGTCCCACTCCCAGCCTCTCACTGGAAATGCACACTTAATGCCGGTAGCGGTCTCCAGGGAGCTCTGTAATAGAGTGCTCACCACAAACCAGGCGTGACCACGAGGCCGAGATGGGGATTAGAGATAACACCAACCCACAGCCACGTGGGCACATCTGGAGTGTAGATTGGTCAGGGTAGGAGAGGTCTGGATGGTCAGTAATACTTTCCGAGGTCAGAGTTGGAGAGTAGCGGATCGTAGGAGGTACTTAGCCGTGGTCTGGATTGGAGAAGAGCGGATCGTCGTGGTGCTTTGCCGAGGTCAGTATTGGAGAGGAGCAGATAGTCTAGGTACTTTGCCGAGGTCGGGATGGAGAAGAGCGGAGTCCGGAAGAATAACCATGGTCAGGAGCAAGGAACAAGATAAGACTGTGGAGGCAAGATAGCAGCGAACACTTCATACATTGGAAGGTTTATGCTCAGCCGATGAGCCAGTGGGCGGGCTGAGCATATAAGGGATCCTGGGACCAATGAGGGCAAGGCAGGAGGAGGCACGTCAGGAGGCGAGACCGTGATAGGCCGACGGCATGCAGGAGACAGGTGTGGGGAGGATCCCAATAGCAGAGAGATGACGCGGCTTATGCGCGCGCTGACCGCTCGCTGCGCACTGATGACATTGCCGTGTGGGTGGAGTCTGGACGCAGGACCGGAGGGGACAGTACTTATTACCGCGTGGGATGCGCGCGCTCCCTAGCCTTGCGGCTAGTCCCAGGACCAGCAAGAAGAACGCCAGGAATGACGGAAAGAGCTGGGAGCCCGATCACGGGTCCAGGTGAGTGCTGAGCGCGCCGCGGTTCACGGATCCTGACAAGCTCTCACACTGTCCCCCGGCCTGCCTGCTAGCTGGCAGACATCCCAGGCATGGCCGAACGCCAATACCTCCAGCCCGCAGAACAGTTGCACTAGCCGGGCTCTGGTGTGAGCATCCCCCTGATGCCCCGTCAGCAGGATCTCCTTAGCCCCTTGTAAATTCTGTTCCCCCTCCACCGAGACCCTGCACGTGGTCCAGTGGAGGGGTCTGTGATACCCGATGTCGACCGGGCATTCAGGGAGCTGGGTCCTGCCTGGCTTATCCAGAGCCAGAACCCGATCTATCTTTCCAACCTCTCGCTTCCACTCCCGCTGGGGAGCCGCGAGCTGGAGACTGTTCTCTCCCTGCTCCACTGAGCCTTTCTGCCTAGCCTCGCCTAGGACATCGGGGAGAGCCTGGCTCTCCAGATCTCCCAGTGGCAAGCTGCATACAGCTAACACCGCTAACCCACTCACAGCCTTGTGCTGTAAGGACTTACATACCCCTGGTGACAATCTCCGGGGAACCCTCGCACTGTCCCCCGGCAGGCCTACCGGCTGGTAGACATCCCAGGTGTGGCCGAACGCCGATGCCTCCAGCCCGCAGAAAGGTTGCACTAGCCGTGCTCTGGTACGGGCGACCCCCTGATGCCCCGTCAGCAGGATCTCCTGAGTCCCCTGCAGCCCCTGATCCCTATCAACTCAGGGACCTACTAACTGGCCCTCTCTGTCCCCTGTCTAGACAGAGCACCCGGGGCTGGTTCCCAGTATAAAAGCACGCCGGGTCCTGCGGACCAATCGGACACGATCTTGGAGGCAGCTTCGGCCGCCCGATGGGTCATGCCCTCCAGATCGGGGTCTGCCTGCACCATGTCCTGGGACCGCTCACTGAGCTCCGGCTGTTTGCCCTTAGTCAGGTTGTCAGGGAAATGGTCAACAGGGATGTCAGGACAGAGATTAGGCTGAGTCTGGCTTTCCTGCCTGGTCTCCTCGGTGACCCTGGTACACGATGGCTCCAAATACAGGGGAGCGGTGATCAGGTTGGTGGGTGGCGGTGTTGGAAAGGCAAATAGATTTGTCTTTCCAAGCGTTGGCCGCGTGACATCAGCAACACGTGAAGCGGTTCACCCAATGTGGGTGAACCATTTCTGTGACGTCATGGCTGTGCCTCACCATGGCTTCCCTAGTCTCCTGCAGCTATACTCACTTATCGCTGGGGCTGCAGGAGTGCGCCAGCACTATAATTCCAGCCTAAGGCAATGTAGGCGATGCAAGCAGAGATAAATCCAGGAGACTTGGAGTGGGTTAAATGAGTGAAGGTTTTAATTCAGCCAAATAGGACACCAGCAACATACAGCTTTCCAACAGGCAGTCCAGCACATGAAAGTATATGAACATGTATACAAAGCGGGTTTCCCTATTCATGGTCAGGGACCCAGACCTGAGCCCTGTCTCAGCAGCACAGCTTTCTCTCAACTGCAGCAGACCGTGTGCTCTGGCTTTCTTGGCTTTTATAAGGCCTTTCTGACAGGCTTCAGCCGTGCTTGTTTCAGACAGGGGTTAACCCCTCGCTATCCGAGGTCCCACAGCCTTGGCTGGCAGTAAGCTTGCCCCTGATACAGGCACGGATTAACCCCTCGCTATCCGAGGTCCCACAGCTCGTCCCTGATATAGGCACATTTACATAAACAGCCAAAAAACAAACCAGGAAACAAACGTATACTTTTTAGGAGAACTCAGTTGTTGCCATTGTGAAGATTTAACATCCTGAAGATCCCAGAAACGCCAGTTTGCGCACCCCTGGATTAAAGTATCCCTGACAAGGCTATATGTTAGAAGTTTTACGTGGCGCTTTACAGAGACATTGTGCAGGCCCCTGCCCCGCAGAGCTTACAATCTATGTTTTTGGTGCCTGAGGCACAGGGAGATAAAGTGACTTGCCCAAGGTCACAAGGAGCCAACACCCGGAATTGAACCAGTCTCCCCTGCTACACACTCAGTGCCAGTCAGTGTCTTTACTCACTGAGCCGCTCCTTCCCCTGCTTCACTCTCAGTGCCAGTCAGTGTCTTTACTCACTGAGCCGCTCCCTCTCCCAGGTTCCCCTGCTTCACTCTCAGTGCCAGTCAGTGTCTTTACTTACTGAGCCGCTCCTTCTCCCAGGTTCCCCTGCTTCACACTCAGTGGCCAGTCAGGTCTTTACTTAACGAGCGCTCCTTCTCCCCGGGTCCCTGCTTCACACTCAGTGCCAGTCAGTGTCTTTACTCACTGAGCCACTCCTTCTCCATTGTTCTGGACATTGTTTGATATAAGCAGAAGGTAAGTTTGTAGTTTGATAAAGTTCCTACTAGGAACGAAACGCGTCAGAGAAACAGGAGTCTCTGTGATGTCCAGCAACATGTCCAAATAAAGCTGATTTTATTCTTATTTTGTGGCTGAGATCCTGATTTTGCAGTGCCCGCCTACAAACTTACCTTCTGCTGCTGTTTTACAATCCGGCAGGAGCACGCCAACGATCCCCTGCCTTGGAGGTTTCTGGTCACGGAGCTACTTCCCTCTGCTGCTGCGAGGGTTCGCCGCTATCCGTGACGTATCCAGGAGGTCCCGGAGCAAGCAAGCCGGCGCCAGCGGTGACGTCATTCCGGAGCGCAGCCGCTGTGGAGCTCAGACCGGGACGCCAACGAGGGAGCAAAACAGACGCCGGGCGGGTAAGGGCAGCAGGTTTAGGTTACTTTATGAGTACATGACGGGAGTCTTATACGGCTTTACGTCTTGTCTCTGTTTTCCTTCCTGCAAAACGGGCCCCCTCCTTGGCTGCGTTAGTCTGGTTATACGCTTCCTCGGCTATACTTCTAAAGCTATTTATATTTTATCAGCAGTGGGATCGTTGTTTCATCTTGTCCATATACCTCTGAGGTTGCAAAAGTACTCAATATACCCAGCTTTATACCTTGTTGAGCACCGGACTTCACGGGGTTCACTCCCCATACTCTATTGTTTGATATAATCCCGGTGTGACGGGATCGCTGGTGCATTATAACCCTGATCATGGCTGAGGAATGAAACGTTGGCGGCTTTTCTGTTTCCTTCACATTTATAATATTATTCTTGATACAATGTGCAGCGGTTTGTCTTATTTGAAGCCCATTGAAGGCAGTATTTGTATCAGCACCCTGCTTTCTTAATACCAATACCGCTGTCTAAATGCATCGGAGGGCACTTCAGATCAGTGACGCCCGCTTTCTCACCTGGAGTGTGAGTTGGGGGTAGTTGACCATCCCGCCCAGCCAGGAGAACGCAGAGTTGATAAACTCCAGCAGGGCCATGAACGCAATCAGATTGGCTGCAATGTTGGCGACCAGCCCAATGGAGGCGGATGCCCCGTTACTGGCGGCTTCGAGCAAGTTCCTCTCTTCTCTACAACAAGAAGAAAATGGCTTCATGAAATGTGAGAGCCGGGGACAGAGCAGCTGAGAGCCGGGGACAGAGCAGGAGCTGAGAGCCGGGGACAGAGCAGGAGCTGAGAGCCGGGGACAGAGCAGGAGCTGAGAGCCGGGGACAGAGCAGGAGCTGAGAGCCGGGGACAGAGCAGGAGCTGAGAGCCGGGGACAGAGCAGGAGCTGAAAAGCCGGGGGCCGGTCTGAGAGCCGGGGACAGAGAGACAGAGCTGAGAGCCGGGGGTACAGATAGCATGAGCTGAGAGCCGGGGACGAGACAGGAGCTGAGAGCCAGGACAGAGCGGCGCTGAGAGCCGGGACATGGAGCAGGAGCTGAGAGCCAGGGACAGACAGAGCTGAGAGTGGGGACAGAGCAGAGCTGAGAGCCGGGCCGGAGCAGGACTGAGACCGGGAATAAGCAGGAGCTGAAAGTGGGCCAGAGGGCTGGAGAGCCGGAGCTGGAGGCAGGAGCTGAAGCCGGGGCGGACAGGAGCTGAGAGCTGGGGTCAGAGCAATAGCTGACTAGCTGAGGACGGAGCAGGAGCTGAAGCCGGACCAGAACAGAGCTTAGAGCCAGGGACAATCAGGACCGAGCGGGGCCAGAGCAGGATCTGAGAGCCGGGGACAGAGCAGGAGCTGAGAGCCGGGGACAGAGCAGGAGCCTGCAGAGCCGAGGGACAGAGCAGGAGCTGAGAGCTGGGGACAGAGCAGGGAGCTGAGGCAGGGGACGGAGCAGGATGCTGAAGCCGGCCGGAGCTGAAGCGGGGACGGAGACAGGAAACTGAGACCGGGGGAGGTGGAGCCGGATGAAGCATTGGGGACGGGAGCCAGGAGCTGAGAGACAAACAGGAGCTAGAGCCGGGCCGGAGAGACAGGACGGAGCAGGAGCTGAGAGCCGGGGACGGAGCAGGAGCTGAGAGCCGGGGACCAAGCAGGAGCCGAGAGCCGGGGCCAGAGCAGGAGCCGAGAGCCGGGGCCGGAGCAGGGGACGGAGCAGGAGCTGGGAGCCGGGGACGGAGCAGGAGCTGAGAGCCGGGGACGGAGCAGGAGCTGAGAGCCGGGGACAGAGCTGCGAGTCGGGGACTATGAAGCGCTATGTACATTAATGGCGCTATATAAATAAAGACATACATACACAGAGTGATATAAAAACAAGCAGAGATATATAATAACACGCAGAGCGATATACCGATATGCACAGAATCTGCATAACGTTATATCGCTCTGCATATCGTTATATCTCTCTGCGTGTTATTATACCGCTCTGCGTGTTATTATACCGCTCTGCGTGTTATTATATCTCTCTGGTGTTATCTATTACCGCTCTGAGTGTTTATGTCTCTCTGGTGTTTATTATACCGCTCTGCGTGTTATTATATCTCTCTGCGTGTTATTATATCTCTGCATGTTATGTTATTATATCTCTGTGTGTTATTATACCGCTCTGCATGTTATTATATCTCTCTGCGTGTTATTATATCTCTCTGCGTGTTATTATACCGCTCTGCGTGTTATTATATCTCTCTGTGTGTTATTATATCTCTGCATGTTATGTTATTATATCTCTGCGTGTTATTATACCGCTCTGCGTGTTATTATATCACTCTGTGTGTTATTATATCTCTGCATGTTATGTTATTATATCGCTCTGCGTGTTATATCTCTGTGTGTTATTATATAGCTATGTATGTTATTATATCGCTCTGCGTGTTATTATATATCTCTGCGTGTTATTATATCTCTCTGCGTATTAGTATATCTCTGCATGTTATTATATCTCTGTGTGTTATTATATCTCTCTGCGTGTTATTATATCTCTGCGTGTTATTATATCTCTCTGCGTGTTATTATATCTCTGCGTGTTATTATATATCTCTGCGTGTTATTATATCTCTCTGCGATACGCAGCGAGATATAATAACACGCAGAGATTACTATATCAATAACACGAAAGATACTAATAACACGCAGAGCAGAGTAGAATAACACGCAGAGATATAATAACACGCAGAGAGTATTAATAACACACAGAGATATAATAACATGGCAGGATATACTAATACGCAGGAGAGATATAATAACACGCAGAGACTATTATAAATAACACGCAGAGCGATATATAACATACATAGCTAATAATAACACACAGAGATATAACACGCAGAGCGATTTATAACATAAACATGCAGAGATATAATAACACACAGAGTGATATAATAACACGCAGAAGCGTATAATAACACGCAGAAGATATAATAACATAACATGCAGATATAAATACACACAGCGAGATATAATAACACGCAGAGCGGTTATAATAACACGCGAGGATATAATAACCCGCAGATGAATAAATAAATGCGGCGCGTTATAAAACACACAGAGATAAATAACATAACAGCAGAGATTATAACACGCAGAGGAATAATAACACGCAGCAGAGCGGTATAATAACATACGCAGAGAGTAATATAACACGCAGAGGCGGTATAATAACACGCAGAGAGATATAATAACACGCAGAGCGGTAATATAAATAACACCCAGAGCGGTATAATAACACGCCAGAGCGAGTTATAATAACACGCAGAGAGATATAACGATATGGCAGAGGATATAACGTTATGCAGATTCTGTGCATATCGGTATATCGCTCTGCTGTTATTATATATCTTCTTGTTTTTATATCACTCTGTTATGTATGTCTTTATTTATATAGCGCCATTAATGTAATAGCGCTTCATAGTCCCCGACTCGCAGCTGTCCCCCCGTCTCAGCTCCTGCTCCGTCCCGCTCTCAGCTGCTCCGTCCCCGGCTCCCAGCTCCTGCTCCGTCCCCTGCTCTCGGCCCCGGCTTCGGCTCTGCTCTGGCCCCGGCTCTCGGCTCCTGCTTGGTCCCCGGCTCTCAGCTCCTGCTCGTCCCCGGCTTCAGCTCCTGCTCCGGCCCCGGCTCTAAGCTCCTGTTCTGTCCCCGCTCTCAGCTCCTGCTCCGTCCGCTCTCACCTCTCCGGCCCGGCTCTCAGCTCCGGTTCTCAGCTCCCTGGCTCCGCCCCACTTTCAGACTCCTCTCCATCCCCGGTCTCAGTCCTGCTCTGTCCCCGGCTTCAGCTCCGGCCAGGCTTCAGCTTCGCTCCGTCCCCAGCTCTCAGCTCCCTGCTCTTCCCCAGCTCTCAGCTCCTGCTCTGTACCACTGGCCTGCCACTCCTGCTCTGTCCCCGGCTCTCAGCTCCTGCTCTGTCCCCCTGGCTCTCAGTCCTGCTCTGGCCCCGCTCAGGTCCTGCTTGTGTCCCTGGCTCTAAGCTCTGTTCTGGTCCCCGGCTCTCAGCTCCTGCTCCGTCCTCAGCTAGTCAGCTATTGCTCTGACCCCCAGCTACTCAGCTCCTGACTCCGCCCGGCTATCAGCTCCTGCTCCAGCTCCCGGCCTCCAGCTCCTGCTCGGCCCCACTTTCAGCTCCTGCTTATTCCCGGATCTCAGATCCTGCTCCGGCCCCTGCTCTCAGACTCCTGCTCTGTCCCCACCTCTCACTCATGTCTGTCCCTGGCTCTCAGCTCCTGCCCATGTCCCGTCTCTCAGCGCCTGCTCTGTCCCTGGCTCGCAGCTCCTGCTCGTCCCCGCTCTCAGCTCTGCTATTCTGTAAACCCCGGCTCTCAGCTCTGCCTTCTGTCCCCGGCTCTCAGCGGCCCCCGGCTTTTCAGCTCCTGCTCCTGCCCCAGCTCTCAGCTCCTGCTCTGTCCCCAGCTCTCAGCTCCTGCTCTGTCCCCTGCTCTTAGCTCCTGCTCAGTCCCCGCTCTCAGCTCCTGCTCGTCCCCGGCTATCACTCTGCTCTGTCCCCGGCTCTCAGCTTCCTGCTTGTCCCCGGCTTCTCAGTTCCTGCTCGTCCCCGACTCTCAGCTCCTCTCTGTATCCCCGGCCTCTCAGATCACTGCTCGTCCCCCGGCTCTCAGCTGCTCTGTCCCCGGCCTCCCATTTCATCATGAAGCCATTTTCTTCTTGTTGATAGAGAAGAGAGAACTTGCTCGACAGCCGCCATTAACGGGGCTATCCGCCCCATTGGCCTGGACGCCAAAATTGCAGCCATCTGATTGCTTCTCATGGCACCTGTGGAGTTTGATCCACTCTGCGTTCTCCTGGCTGGGCGGTTGCATTTGTTCCAACTACCCCCAACGTCACACTCCAGGTGAGAAACGCGGCCGGTCACTGATCTGAAGTGCCCTCTCCGATGCATTTAGACAGCGGTATTGGTATTAAGAAAGGCAGGTGCTGATACAATACCTTGCCCTTTCAATGGGCTTCATAATACAGACAAACCGCTGACACATTGTAATCAAGAATAATATATAAATGTTGAAGGAAACAGAAAAGACCGCCAACGTTCATCCTCAGAATCATGATCAGGGTTTAATGCACCAGCGGATTCCCGTTCAACAAATACACACGGATTATATCAAACAATAGAGTATGGGGAGTGAACCCCGTGAAGTCCTTTGGCTTCAGCAAGTAATAAAGCTGGTATATTAGTACTTTGCAACACCTCAGAGTATGATGGACAAATGAGTAAAAAACTATCCACTCGCTGATAAACATATAAATAGCTTAAAGTATAGCGAGGAAGCGTATAACGACTAACGCAGCCAAGGAGGGGGCCCGTTTTGCACGGAAGGAAAACGAAGACAAGACGTAACAGCCAGTAAATAAGACTTCCCGTCAGTGTACTTCATAATAGTAACCTAAACCTGCTGCACCTTACTCTCGGACCGGCCGTCTGTTTTTGTCCCATTCGTGGCGTCCCGTCTGAGCTCCACAGGGGGCCTCGCGCTCCGGAATGACGCACGCTGGGCGGCGTCTTGCTTGCTCGGGACCTCCTGATACGTCCACGGGATAGCCGGCGAACCCTCGAAGCAGCAGAGGGAGAGTAATCCCGTGACCAGACACTCTCAAGGCAGGGGATCGTTGGCGTTCTCCTGCCGGTATTTAAAAACAGCAGCAGAAGGTAAGTTTTGTAGGCGGGCACTGCAAAATCCGGATTTTTTTATCTCAGCCACAAAATTTAAGAATAAAATCAGCTTTATTTGGACTGTTGCTGGAACATCACAGAGATCTCCTGTGTCTCTGACGCGTTTGTCCTAGTAGGAACTTTATCAAAACTACACAACTACCCTTCTGCTTATATCAAACAAATGTCCAGCACAATGGGAAGGGAGTGGTCAGGATAAAAGACACTGACTGGCACTGAGTGTGAAGCAGGGGAACCTGGGAGAAGAGCGGCTCATGATAGTAATACGAAAACTGACTTGCACTGAGTGTGAAGCAGGGGAAACTGGGAGAAGGAGCGGCTCAAGTGATTAAAGACGAACTGGCCTGAGTGTGAAGTCAGGGGAACCTGGGAAGGAGCGGTAGCGCATCAGTAAGTAAAGAAACGACTGGCATGAGAGTGAAGCAAGGGGACCTGGGAGAGGTATATCTCTCTGCGTATTAGTATATCTCTGCATGTTATTATATCTCTCTGCGTGTTATTATATCTCTCTGCGTATTAGTATATCTCTGCATGTTATTATACCTCTGCGTGTTATTATACCTCTCTGCGTGTTATTATATCTCTGCGTGTTATTATATCTCTGCGCGTTATTATATCTCTCTGCGTGTTATTATATCTCTGCATGTTATTATATCTCTGCGTGTTATTATACCGCTCTGCGTGTTATTATATCTCTGCATGTTATTATATCGCTCTGCGTGTTATTATATCTCTGCGTGTTATTATATCTCTCTGCGTGTTATTATATTGTATTGTATGTCTTTATTTATATAGCGTCATTAATGTACATAGCGCTTCACAGCAGTAATACATGTGGTAATCCAATAAATAACAGATAATATAAATAACAGATCATGGGAATGAGTGCTTTAGACATTAAGGAAGAGGAGTCCCTGCTCCGAGGAGCTTACAGTCTAATTGGTAAGTAGGGAGAACGTACAGAGACAGTAGGAGGGAGTTCTGGTAAGTGCATCTGCAGGGGCCCAAGCTTTATGTGCCATGTGTTCAGAATAGCCACAGTCCTATTCATATGCTTCTTTAAGCAAGTGTGTCTTAAGGTGGGTCTTAAAGGTGGATAGAGAGGGTGCTAGTCGGGTACTGAGGGGAAGGGCATTCCAGAGGTGAGGGGCAGTCAATGAGAAAGGTTTAAGGCGGGAGAGGGCTTTAGATACAAAGGGGGTAGAAAGAAGACATTATATCTCTCTGCGTGTTATTATATCGCTCTGCGTGTTATTATATCTCTGCGTGTTATTACAGTATATCACTCTGCGTGTTATTATATCTCTCTGCGTGTAATTACAGTATATCACTCTGCATATTGTTAGATCGCATTGGAATGCATTCCAGGCCCCTCTGGCAGTGAAAGGGTTAACCCCGGGTATTCCTGCGTTCTGAGACACTTCATCTTTACCCTTTTTCTATTTTGACGCCATCTTCGTCTTTGAACTTGGATTCTTCCACCTCGGGATAGACCAACTTGGACAGGGCAAGGGCGCAGGGTGCGGCCATGACAGACGCAGCGATCAGCGAAGACGGGTCAACCTGCAACGGTCATGTGTCTTTATCAACGCTGAACTCTGACCGGTGACCGGTAACCTGACGGGACACACAATCTCAGCTTGGGGGGGGGGGGGGGGGGAGAGAACGGAGACGCAGAACTTGGGAGCACTCAACCGCGAAACACTATCACTGACATCTGTAATCAGGAATTGAGCGACAGGGATGAGTAAATGTCTAATTAATGTCAGTGATGGATGGTAAGTTTCCCGGAAATCCCCTTGTAAGTTTTCCGGGCCTCCCTTTGTAAGTCTCCTGGGCCTCCCCTTGTAAGTCTCCTGGGCCTCCCCTTGTAAGTTCTCCGGGCCTCCCCTTGTAAGTCTCCCGGGCCTCCCCTTGTAAGTTTTACGGGCCTCCCTTTGTAAGTCTCCCGGGCCTCCCCTTGTAAGTCTCCCGGGCCTCCCCTTGTAAGTCTCCCGGGCCTCCCCTTGTAAGTCTCCTGGGTCCTCCCCTTGTAAGTCTCCTGGGTCCTCGCCTTGTAAGTCTCCTGGGCCTCCCCTGTAAGTCTCCTGGGCCTCCCCTTGTAAGTTCTCCGGGCCTCCCCTTGTAAGTCTCCCGGGCCTCCCCTTGTAAGTTTTACGGACCTCCCTTTGTAAGTCTCCCGGGCCTCCCCTTGTAAGTCTCCCAGGCCTCCCCTTGTAAGTCTCCCGGGCCTCCCCTTGTAAGTCTCCCGGGCCTCCCCTTGTAAGTCTCCCGGGCCTCCCCTTGTAAGTCTCCTGGGTCCTCCCCTTGTAAGTCTCCTGGGTCCTCCCCTTGTAAGTCTACCCGGGCCTCCCCTATTAAGTCTCCCGGGCCTCCGCTATTAAGTCTCCCGGGCCTCCCCTATTAAGTCTCCCGGGCCTCCCCTATTAAGTCTCCCGGGCCTCCCCTATTAAGTCTCCCGGGCCTCCCCTATTAAGTCTCATGGGTCTTCTCCTTGTAAGTCTCCCGGGCCTTACCTTGTAAGTCTCCTGGGCCTCCCCTTGTAAGTCTCCTGGGCCTCCCCCTGTAAGTCTCTTGAGCCTCCTTTGTAAGTCTCTTGAGCCTCCTTTGTAAGTCTCATGGGCCTCCCCTTGTAAGTCTCATGGGCCTCCCCTTGTAAGT